>VUQH01004903.1:12084-40754 GCA_015106775.1 Etroplus canarensis | reverse complement strand
AAACTTGTTGCATCATTCCCAAGAAGACTCATGGCTGTACTAGCTCAAAAGGGTGCTTCTACTCAATACTGAGCACAGGGTCTGAATACTTATGACCATGTGATATTTCAGTTTTTCTTTTTTAATAAATTTGCAAAAATTTCTACATTTCTGTTTTTTTTCTGTCAAGATGGGGTGCTGAGTGTACATTAATGAGAAATAAAATGAACTTTTTTGATTTTGGCAAATGGTTGCAATAACACAAAAAGTTTCTTGATCATACAGTGAATTTAGAGGAGTGTGGGATTAAAAAAAAAGAAATTACAAATTCTGATACCTAGAACTGCTGAGGCAGTCACTTTGACACCCAAACAAATCAGTGCTGCATTAAGCAAGTGTTGCATACCTGGCTGCCTTATAATACCTATTGTTTACATGCATTTTGATATGAAGGCTGAGCTAGGGCTAGCTGAATGGCACTGATAGATGAATATATAGGGCACTGTAGTATAATAGTTGTTGCTGGGGCTGAATTGGTCAGGGAAGGGAGACTGAGCCGCAGCAGAGTGGATGAGGGATATTTGGAAAACAGTGAGGGCTGTTGGCTGTATAGTGCAGCAGGGGAACTTAACCTTAACCAAGAATACAGATGTGTGAAACAAATTCAAGCAAGTAAAGAGTGAACTGCAGAGTAGAGCTAAACTGGACTGGTTTTAGATCTGAGGAGATGAAGGGCTACAGACTGAAGCAGAAGAGCATGCACAGTGGATGAGAGAGACAGAGGTCAAGTGAGGAGGAAGCAGAGTGGAAAAAGTGATAAATGTTCACTGTTTTTCAATAATTAATGTAACAGTGCATGTTTCTTATTTTATTGCCGCAGTTTTATAGGGAATTTTAAAACTTAGGCAGTGAGCTGTTCAATTTGACAGTGAGCACTGTATTCTATTAAACCTTATTTATTTTAGCATAGGTGATAGCACACAATCAGTTTGAACTTTTCTGTAATGCTCTTCTGTGGGTCGGGTGGTCTTTTTGTCCTTCGTGGTCGGGTCCTTTACCAGAGGCCTGGGAGCTTGAGGGTTCTGCGCAGTATCTTAGCTGTTCCTAGGACTGCGCTCTTCTGGACGGAGATTCCTGATGTCATTCCTGAAATCTGCTGGAGCCACTCTTGCAGTTTGGGGGTTACTGCGCCGAGTGTTCCAATTACCATGGGGACCACTGTTGCCTTCACCTTCCTATCTGTCTGTCTGTAGCTCATGTGACACTTAGATTGCACACAGGTAGCACCAGATCTCATTTCGGAGCTTCATAGCAACAGGGGGGTGAATACATACACACACGCCACATTAAAAAAAAAAAAAAAGTTTTAAAATATGTTATTTTTTTCCAGTTCAGTTCACCAATTTGGACTGCTTCATGCATAATTTTACATACATATTTTTGAAAACATCCCTTTAAATTGCAGGTTGTAATGCAAAAAACTGGAAAAATGCCGAGAGGGTTGAATGCTTTAGCAAGCCACTGTAAATATTCTGATTTCCTGTGGGCCCCTCTTGCCTTGTTCTTGCCCCCCTCCCCTTGTGCCACCCTATTTTCAAAAAATTCTGGAGACGCCCCTGCAAAGTAATGAAAACATCATGGTGGCATTTGGTCTTAATGGATATTCCTGCATGTCTCTCCGTCCACACAAGCAGGCTTATCAGACTATTCTGTTGCAAAGAATTTGAGGAACAGCTATGAAGAAACTTTCAGTCAGCCGCCTGATCTGCTTTAAATGTTTCTGTGAGCAGCTGCTCCGTGCTGCCTCCCTGAGGAGGTTATAATAAACAGCCAAGTGGCTTCATGAAGTGCTCTCCTGTGCGCTCTCACTGCCTTCTCCGCTGTGCCACTGTCATCACTCCACCTCTTACAGACTGTGTCCAGCCTCTCTGTGTTTTTAAATGTAGACTCAAAATGAGTGCATATTTTGGCCTCACATCTCCAGAGCTTTGGCAAAAATAAACAGAAAATGCCCCCTGCCTTTGTTCGGATATCTTTTTAAATATTTACAAGTTGTCATGTCATCTCTGACTGGAAGAGGAGAGAGGTTTCCAGCCTCGATCAGAGGAGCACTCTGGGTAAGTCAGATTTATTCATTACGGGCTGAAATGTGTTAAAAAAAAGAGAGATAAAAAAGATGTGTGGTCTTAGGAGTTTCTTGAGAGTGATACTGTTGCACTGCTAGAAAAAAATTGGGTGTGGTTACAGTATAGTCCACACCGATTGGTATCTAATCCCCCCCCCCCGCCAAAGCGCACATGCACCCTTATTTCTAATGATTTATTTCTTAGAGCTCAGAAGCGCAGCATCACTTTGAGCCCGCCGGGAAAGACTGCCAGCCCAAGGAGCGCCCCTCTCCAGTGGGTGCCGGGGGGTCCAGGGGCGACCCAAATCGGAATATGTGCCAGAGAGCAGGCGATGTCCCGTCCTACAAGTCCCTCCCTGGATCCGTGGGAGACCGCATCAGGACTACCATGTCCTTTAGGACTCTATGCAGAGGCTCTGTGTCGGCGAATCCCGGCTTCGGGAGGTCCGATCGCAAAGTTGCGTGTTGCGAGAAGTGCTCAGCGACCCTTGTTGCTCTGAAGAAACAAGCCCTGAGCCTGGCTGTGCACCATCACTTCTCCTGCAAGGTCAGTGACAACGATGGGATGCAGTGAATCCCTCTGCTTTCCCCTGACACAAACCTTAATGAAGTAATCTAGCATATAACTAAAACATAATACAGTGCAGTCATATAGTTTTTAGGCTCATCAGACAACACAAATGAATTGAAATATTGCATCTGAGTGCTTATCAGCAGGGGGTGGTATAGGCTGCAATAACTTAAAAAAATACACACATTTTTGAATGGAGCTATTTGTGACTATAACAGTGCAAAAGATGAAATAAACAGCCTATGAAGCAAATAGATTATATACGTTTACGGGCCATTTTATTAGGTACACTGCTATAGTATCGGATTGAACCTCTTTTGCCTTCAGAACTCATGGCATAGATTCAACAAGGTGCAGGAAACGTTCCTCACAGATTTTGGTCCATATTGACATGAAAAAAATCGCACAGTTGTTGCATTTTTTTTTTTTTTTTTTGCTGGCTGCACATACATGATGCACATCTCGCTGCTGGACTGAGATCTGGTGACTGTGGAGGATATTTGAGTGCAGATGGACATGGTCAGCAACAGTACTCAGGTAGTCTGTGGCTGGAGTTGTTGCAGTTGTATGTTTTCGAATTAGTGTTTAATTTTTTTTCCCCCAGTTCAGTTTAGTTTCAGTTTCAGTTTAGGTTTAGTTGTTTCCAAATGTTTAGTTGGTAAGGTAGGTGACTCTAAGTCATGTAGACATCCTGAGTAAACAGATGCACCAAAGCCTCATCAGGCAGGCTGTCTCACCAAATTTGACCAAAAGTCTAAACAAAGACTAAAACTAAAGACATTTCCTATTTTTTAAATTTAATTTTAGTTATTATATTTTTTTTAGCTTATTTTTTTATTAAATCAAAAGCTTGGTTTTAATTTTTTTTCTGTTAACTAAAATGTTTTTTCTCACCTTGTATTTCCCCAAGTGGTCACCACAGCTGACTCCGCACTGGTAATTTGGCACAGCCTTTACACCAGATGCCCTTCCTGATGCAACCCTCCCTCAGTGGAGATGCTTGTGTCCTCACCTGGAGTTAAACTGGGGATCTTTTGCTTGCAAGGAAAATGTGTAAGACACTGCACTTTTAGTTAACAAAAATAACCCTGGCTGTGGCATTTAAACAGCACTCACTTGGTTCTAAGGGGCCCAAAGTGTTCCATGAAAATATCCCTCACACCATTACGCCACGATGTAGCCTGAAGCAGGATGGATCCATGCTTTCTTGTTTACACCCTATTCTGACCCTACCGTCCAAATGTTTCAGCAGAAATCGAGACTCATCAGACCTGGCAATGTTTTTCCAATCTTCTGTTGTCCAATTTTGGTGAGTGTGAGTGAACTGTAGCCTCAGCTTCCTGTTTTAGCTGATAAGAGTGACATCTGGTGTGGTTTTCTGCTGCTGTTGCCCATTTTATTTAAGGTTCAACACATTGCGCATTCAGAGATGCTCTTCTGCATACTTTGGGTGTAATGAATAGTTCTATGAGTTAGCGTTTTTTTCCAGTCAGCTTGAAGCAGTCTGGCGATTCTCCTCTGACACCAACAAGGCATTGTTACCAAGAGAACTGACGCTCACTGGATGTTTTCTCTTTTTTGGACCATTCACTATCGCTGTTTGAGGTGGTTGTGCTGGAAAATCCTATATCTATTTTATCTTAGTGAAGTACTCAGGCCAGCTTGTCTGGCACCAACAACCATGTCCTGCCTAAATGCATTGAGTTGCTGTCATGTGATTGACTGATTACATATTTTCATTAATGTGGTTGCCTTGCAGTTGAAGAGATGTACATAATAAAGTAGCTGGTGGGGTGTGTGTGTGTACATATATAATACAAAAATGCATATTCTTTACAGCATAGCTTTCTTGCTGCCCCAATATAAACCTAGTTTTTGTTAATTAGTAAAAACAAACGTTCTCACATACATCTAAATAACAGAAGAATTAATATTAATCCTGCCCCCTGGGTTGCTGGGTTTGCTTGTGTTTTATGATATTTTATTATAAATCTGTGAGAAATTGAATATTGAAAAGACAAAATGAGCAACTTGGTCTGAAAAAATCTAACAAACATTTTTAAGATCATGTTATGGCATTTATGACTTGAAGAGTCCCTAGATCCTGCCCTAAAATAAACACAGACTTTGTCATCCATGCTGAACCTTGTTGACACATTCTGAATAATGAGTTGGAGATAATTAACAAGTGTTTTAACGCTAATGCGGGCGCACCAGTGCTGCCTTTTAGAGGAATTCACATCTATACATTCATCACCACTAAAATCTATCATTCAGACTCCTATCCACAAAGTAAACCAGTGATATTCCTGCGCCAGTGGTTTTAAATGGGCATGAATATTTCATTGCGACATCCCTGTCATCTCCACAGTCCTCTCCGTTGAGGCAAGGCTATTTATTTTTGTCCTCTTAAGTGGGATGGGGCACGCCATGTTTTTAGAGAGAGACCACAGTGCCAGGAGGAGGGTGATGGGAGGTACCGTGCGGCCATGGATATGGTCAGTAGAAATCTGATAAGCCAGCTCTGGCTCCTTGCAGGTTTATTGATCAACGCGTGGTTTCTCAAAAGCATCATGGGTGTATAATATCATTTTTTTAGACATGTTGGATAAGACGTTGCTGCTGCTGTCTGCAGTCATCAGTTCTAAATGGAAGCTGCCTAACCTGAAACTCAATTGTGCTTAGTTTGCGTTTTTGATATGTCAGGGCATATTCCCTTAATATTATTTATGGGAGAAGTTCATTTAGTATCTGATGTTTCAGTGCTTTAATGGTTTGAATGTAAGAGTTAAGATCTCCTGCAGAAATCCTTTGAGGCAACATGGGTCAATGCAATGTGTAGAATGACTAGATTTGGGAAGAGGCAGGGAGGCAGCGACATAGTGTGTGTGCTGGATGTCAGTATGTGACACCAGAGTGTCTTTATTAGGATGAAAAGCAAGAAGATGGTTTGAAGTTTGACTCCTTCACGTTAGACTTGACAGCTGGAGGCCAGACCAAGAACTCAGGTGTCAAAATCCTTTTTCTTAAAATGCGTGATTTTACTTTTTCTAACCTTCCGTTGTCAGAGTTTTCTAAATTAAATTTGATTTTTCAGTTGCAATCCAGATAAGAATTGTCTATTACTGTCACAAAATAATGACAAGACATTCAACAAAATGCTAATATCGGTCGGAAAAAAGACACACACACATTGTTCTCTTGATTCTCCTGTTTTAACTGCCAACAATAAAGCCCATTTTTTCCCTGATGGCATGTTGTTCTCCAACAATTTGCTGAGATTTATGACATGTTCCATCCATTTCTAAATTGCGGTAAATAAATTTTTATCACTGGACTATTAAGGATCATAAAGGTAGTGTTAATCAATACAACTGACTATGATTACTTTGCTGAGAGCTACGATTGCATGCAGTCCCTTCCTATGACTCAGTACTCATACGCTCAGTGACCATTCATATTAGTCTCTAGCCAGATATGAAACAGAGCAGATTAGATTGCTATGGCCTAACTAGGTTGTGCTGGATGTTATCTTAACACATTTTACAGGTCAAGAATAGGCACATTTTGCTCAAAAGAAGTACTACAAAAAGTAAAAGTATTTTCCTGTAGTGTAACTGCTGCGCTCTCAAATTCCACAGGACTTTAGTGACCTGTCAGCGTTTCTTCATGACAACCTTCGGGTCCATGGTTGGTCCTCCACGGAGTCCAGGGAAAGAGATCAAGGCGAGTGTGGAGCCTGTGGTATGAGCCTGAATCAGCTCAAGCAAGAAGCCATCCATGTGGCTCTGAGCAGGGGTCACTCATTAGCTAAGCCTTCTTTTGAAGCCAACCTCAGCACTGGCTCACTGTTGGGACAAATTGAAACGAAGCATGGAGCATCAAGAGAGGCTTTATATCAAACCCACGCTCCTCAGAGCCCACGAAGCCCCAGGACGCCCCAGAGGACCCCGCAAACCCTTAGACGAAGGGCGACCAAACTCCCCAACCCTGATATGGGCCGCTGGGTGGAGGAGCAGCAGCAGCTGGCGGCTTCTAAATCTGCATCCAGTGCTAATGGTGTCACCATCCACTCTTACAATCAGGTACCCCTAAAAGCCTTTTCCTTAGCATTAAATCACACATAACACATCCCCAAGTGTGCATCCCTCTCTTAATGAGCTATATGGGTAATGCATGCCTTTACGGGTGCACATGTCAGCAAGCCAATGATTCATAGTGCTTAATCAGAGGCTATTTCGATCTCATGGCTGAGTACATTGTTTAAAAGTACTTTTGCTAATGGAATGGAACTGGGTCGTGATTTAGCCCTGTCATAAAAGCCATCCAGTCATAAAAGCACTTGTGATCAATAGCTGGATGGTCATATTAAACACCGCGGCTGGTGAACTATGCATTACTGTGATAGAAGAAAGTTGAGCCCACCCTTTCCCTGTCCCCAGTAAAAAAGATTATAGATGAACCTGTACAAGGTGAGTGAGAACTAATTTTTATTATGCTCCTGTTGGCTTAGTTTTTTTGGGCTTTGAACTCATGAGGAGCATGAGGAAAATCCATCCATCCTTTAAGGTAGCTTTTCATAGATTTTTGGGCTCACCACCCTGTGGATAGTGTTTCAGTACATAGACTGCATACAAGGGATGAACAAAGTCAACATAATGCCACCTGGACTCTGCATTTTGAAACCTCAGTGCTAATGTGACGCTTTTTTTAAGTCAGAAGTTGCAATGTCTGGAGTGCCAAATTGGCTAACAGCAAGCTTGTTTAGCAGGCTATATTCATAAATAGTACAAGTGCAATAAACAGACACCTGCTAATTAGTGTTAAGCAAAAGACTAATAAAATACTGGAATTTAACTCACCAAAAATGAAGTGCAAATGACTCTGTGCCACACAGCAAACAATATTATTTGTTAGATAAATTCCACTGAAAAGGCTCTAAGAGGCATTAACAGCACAAATGAGGTAAGAGGTCCATTTCAGCGACTGGAATTAGTGGAGGTGAAGCTTAGCAGACAGTGTTTGGTTATGTCTGGCTGTGTCAGCACACTTGATAATAAAAAGCCACTGGAAGTGAGGCCTAGCAGGTAGCTTCAGGGTACAAACAGGCCACTTCCTTAACTTTTACACTTCAAAAATCCAAATGAGACAGTTATAAAAAATCTCTGACGCTTCTTTTTGTGGCATTAAACTTGAAGGGCAGAAGGGCATCCGGCATAAAAACTTTGTCAAATCAAATAGTCAGGTCCATAATACGATTTCCATATCAGATCGGTTGAGGCCCGCACCTGTGTTAACCAACAGGGAGGAAACTATGCCACTGTTGGCCAAAGATAAAGAAGGAAGAAAGGGGAAAGGCATGTAGCGAGAGAGAAGGAAGAGTAGGTGTGAAGGGGAAGAGAGGAAGACCCCAGAGAAGGTTTGTCACACGTGTGTATTCTTAGTGCCAGTCCCAAATGCGGGGGTTGCATCAGTAAGGGTACATGGTGTAAAATTTGTGCCAAATCATATGTGCAGATTCATTCACTGAACCCCTTGGGTAAAAAGGGAGAAGCTGAAAGTATCTTGAGCCCTATGCCTGTAATACCGGAATTGACAAGCTCTACAGTATGAAAAACAGCAGTATTTCCATGTTCTCTGTTAATCATCAGTTGGTAACAATAACTAGGATGCATAGCTTTAGTTCCAGTTTTTTGTTATAATATCCATCTGTAGCCTTCTGTTTGAGATCTGTTTCTCATTAAAAACACATGTCATCAAAATTTTGAGTCAGCTGTAGATGGCAATTTCATTCACCTCATGGAACTACTAACTAGTAACTACTTCAGTTATCTTGCTGATAAAAATCTGCTAGCGACAGTTGTCAAAATTGTCCCCGCCTGAAAAAAAAGTCTGCTCTTGTGTACTTTTTCTGAAATCAAAGACCCATTGACTAACAAGTTGAGTAGTTTATCTGCCCCTGTTATCACTATGTGATATGTGTATGAACATACAGTGCTCAACTGGACCAAAAAAGTCTTTCACGACATTTATTTTAAAGGAAGGTCGAACTAAAAATCCCACTCAAGTGAGATTGACCAGTGCCGTGCAAGACTGTGGAAGAAATTAGCCAGATAGATTCAGTTTGAGAGTGGATTGATGCAGGAATTTTAAAGCTTCCATGAAAGTGAAAGTGGTGGATGAAGAGTGAGGAGAGAGGGAATGCAAAGAAGGGCGGAGGAAAACTGGCGGAAGAAGCGAAAGGGAAATTAAGTGTGCAAGATTGGATGCAAGAGGAAAGCAATTATAAAAGAGGAAGAGATGGGAAAACAAGACATAATCAAAGACCACATGAGGGCAAATACAGGGAGAAAGTGGAGCAAAGGAAAGTGAAGCTATAAAAAGGGCAGAAGATGTGAGTCAAAGAGGAGAAAGGAGGGGAGTGCAGGGAAGTGTACATTATCTATATTATCTCTGGCTTCCTCTTGCCCAGTGATAACCGCAGATCTCCTCTGGCACTAATTGGCACTTTATGTTTGGGGGCTATGAAGAGAAAAGTTGACTTTGTTCTCTTGCCTTAAGAACAGGCTGAGACACTGATGAGATGTTTGCTCTGAGGTCTGCAATGAGGCTCTCTGACTTCATGCATGAGTAGGGCATGTTGCACACACACACACACACACACACACACGCTGTGCAGTTATGAATGATTCCTAAACACACACACTGGAGCGTTGAAATATTTTTGCATAGGGCTACTTGACTGATTATTTGTCCCTGTGTCTGAGAGGCTATGGTCGTATGTTCACTCTGAATCATGTTTTAAGTCAGACAGCAGTCACTGCAGCCTTCACAAACTATTCTTCACATTTCATATGCAGCTAGCTACATCCGTAATATGACTAATGGTGTATGTTTAACCCAATGTGCTCCTCTCAGCCTGCATGTCCTACTTACACAGATGCCCACCTCATGTACCTCCCCAGAGTAATTCCCGTGATAATAGCCCCTTTAGGAGTGGGTGCTGGAGTGCAATTACAGATTTGGATTTTTATAATGAGCTTTCTCCCCTGGCAGGCTGCAGATGATGCCACTCTGAGCCGTAGTGATGCTGGGACTGTACAGACGACCTCAAAGATCCCTCACATCTCCAGGGTGGTGTCCATCGCCAACACTGCAGCAATGTCCTTTCTGGCAAGGTAAGCATATGTATTTAAAACTGAAAGTGTACTGGCTGCACCGGAAGTTTCCACTGTCATGACACGCTCCCTCACTTCTTTCCTGTAGGGCAGCTGAGAAGCTCAACCTGACACTGAGGAAAAAAGGCCAGGCTTCTGATCCAGCTCCCTCTCAATTCTCCACCTGCTTCAGGGAAATCATCCAGAAAAACCCGCCACCCGTCCCCGCCTGCCTGCTGCAAGCTGCCACTAGAACCAAAGACTCACCCAATGTTGGCAAGGTGGAATTTAAATTCTAGTACTCCAACATGCAAATTAAGCTGTATTACACTCAAATACATCAAGCACAATTGCTTTAAAATCCCAGCAATTATCATACTTGGATGAATGATGCATTAAAGAATGCAATTCAGGCATTCATTTAAATGTATCATGGAGACAAAAGCAGTACAAGCAGCAAATTTGGTGGAGCCCATTATTTTAAAAAAGGTATGTCTGGCTATTTATTCATTTGTTTGTGGGTGGCATATTACTGTAGGCCAAAGGGTATTTTTTACTCACTCCAATAATTTGCTTATGCACCACATCACAAATACTCATATAAAATAACTTTTATTTTAATATAACACTCAATTTATTAAATGAATCTGGAATGGTTCCTAAAGTGAAAGCTCACAAAATAATTGGAATTTTAATGTGTGGCGAAACTGTTCCCTAACCCCGATGTTTGGTTTAAAATATTGGTTACTAGATGTGACTTCTGTTTTAGTCTATAAACAACCCCTAAAAGGTTTTAGCATTGGTTGTGTGGGGTAGCCAGGATGGTGGCCATACTTAAATCTTGATTTATTGTGCTTAGCGTAATTCCACAGAGCCTGTACTATAGTGGGCAATACCGTCATTTGCCTTTATAATTGTGCTGTGGTGTATCTGCATTGCTCCGTAATTGTAAGTGAAAACTAGCTAATAATATCGCACTTGGAGCCAGTGTTACTCTTGCCAAAAAGAGAGAAGTCTTCGGAACCGACCCAGTGTATACATGAATTATCAGAGCCATGAAAACAAGTAAATGTTAGCAGGTGTATTTTAGCATTGTGAGCCAGCTAGCTGCAGATATAGCCAATATGATTTCTGAGGTATCATCCCTGTGCTAATCAATATACTGTGTTTTACATAGCATGTTACTACCAAGTGGATCAATCACAGCTGTTGTTCTTTGCCTCGTTGCAATGGGTAGTTAGATTTCTGGGGCATGGCCACTGCTAGCCACCAATCAGCTACACCCCTGCATTTAATATGCTTTACTGTTTGCAGTATAGCAAACACAGACATTCTAAATACTTTATTTTAAAAGGAAGATATATACAGGTTTGACCATTCACTACATGAAGACCAACATCATCACTGGGCAACTATGTATCTTGTACTGCAATGTATAAATATATAGAATAAATCTGGACTGGTGACATATCTTTGGAATAAGAGCCCACAAACACCACCTTGGTTTTTATCATCCGTGTTGCAGGGTAAAGAGATCTCAGTCAATTTGGAGGACATCCTATATCTCTCCTCCTTCATGAGACACTGTAATGTGGTGCTAATGTCTCCATCTTGTTCCTCCCCTCCCTTCTCCTCACCTCCTTTGGGAAAGAATCTGGGGGAGATCAATATGGCTGCATGCCCTCCCCTTGTCTCATAGATGGACTCTTGGGTTTAGTCTAGAGTTACAGCTGAGGGCTCAAATAGACCCCACCGATAGCCACACCTGCCCTAGCACTCAGCTTTGTGTGTCTCTGCGTGCTCTCGTGTGAGAGCCGAGGAGGATTTTCTCTGCTTGTAAATGTGTCCCTTGAATAATTTAACCCCCACAAATAGATTTTGACACATGTTCAATAGGCTTAGGAAGCCACTTCTTGCATAAGGTATTAAAATTATGAGGAGGAGAAAAAAAAAATCCTTCACTGACACTGGGAACTTATCATGTGGCAGATGGAAAATGGCTTTCAGGTTTTCAAATTCAGTCAATGAAGGGTGATCTCATAGTGGTGTAATGCAGTCCTGTAGAGTTTCAGGAAAACCACATTCGACTGGGTGTCAGAGCACACTGGTCTACTTGCAATCTTGCAGACCTGAATTCTGAAGAGGTAATTTTATAACAGGCTTATAAAGGGCACATTGTCTCATTGTCTAGTGTATGCTGCCCTGTTTTCCTGCAGACAAAGACCTGTGAGCCTTGTTAAGAAGCTGTCAGAATCAGGATATAACTTAATTAAAGACCTTAAAGCCTCTAAATCTCATGCTTTCCCTCGATGTGCATTAAGGAATTAATGTTATGACATGCAGAAATATAGCAGGAGTCAAGCATCGTCATGCACCTGATGTACGATGTATGAAGGGGATATATAGTTTCTGCACTAACCTAATCATGTGGGCTACTGCAGCCTAAAGAATATGGTTTCATTTCAATTCAAAATTTTATTCTCAGCTGTCAGGTCATTAATATTTTATATTAAAGCAAAACTGACAGATCGTCAGTTGCAAACATTCACAACAGCAAAGTATACCGTCTTTAGCTCACCATCCCAAAGCTCAACTCTAATCCTTTTAGACATTTACCTCTTTGTTGTGCTGAGGTTTTCTCTTTTCCAGCTGAGGGTTCTCACAGCCTGCATTGAATGAAATAGCATTTCAGCCTTGTGTTGCAGAGCTGAAGGGGCTCAGAGCACAAGTATAACTTTTTTGGCTTTCTTTTAACGGTTATATTTGATGTCAGACTCCAGAGTCAAAACCTCTGGTTTGATAAACTTAAATTTTTAAAGTGCTGTTAAAAAAGGAATGCATGACTGGAACAAACATATAGTTTCCTCACAGTATATGGTATTTTCTAGTTTTTGGACTCTGTGATGACTGAATTATGATATGAAGACAGGCTATTTTTTAACCTTGCGGCTCTGAAACTCATTATTTTTTCATATTTTGTACATTTTGTTTGCTGCTGGTATTTATTTTCAGAAGTTACTTTTTTCTGTTACTTGCATGCTTAGATGAAAGGCTCATAAGTTGGTTACTTAACTTACTAAACTTACTAAAAGCAGAGCACATAGTCGTTCTATGCATTTGGAGTTTTCCACTAAAGGTCTTTGGCCTTTTCCTAAAGGCTGTAGGCTATATATACAGTATGTACACTATACCAGGCCAAAGTTCAATAGTACTACTCAATCTTGCCTAAAAGACGTAGATATATGGGTGAGATGATGATATATAGATATATATTTCATCTTATTTCTGCGGGTACGTACCAGCATTAGCTAGGTGCATTTCTTCATTAATTCTGAACTGACCTGACCCCACTTGATGTGAGGCTAGATGCCATGGTCAGTTTTTTCTATTTTTAAATGCAAATTGGATGATTAAGAACTGATGTGTGAGGCAGCGAATCTAATTCCATAATATCCCTGAAATTTTTTGTTACCAATTTAAGCCATGGCAACGACAGACAGCAATAGTGGCAGACACGTCATGGTGTTGCCAGGAACGTATATGATCCCACAATCAATTTGATTTTTGTTTTGTACAGATTGGATGAATAATCACATAGATATGGCTAAAAATGTGCAAATAACACCACTCAATGGCAAATTCATAAGTTCAGAATGGCTGAAAATTTAATCAGTTCAACATCTCATGGATGTCTCACTGTGCCAAAATTCTAAATTCTATATTATCACGCCCTCACGAAGGATTTGTGGTGGAAGTGGCAGCGGAGGCAGTAGGGGTGGCGGTGGCAATGATGGTGCATAATGTTACCATAAAAATATATGATCCCATTATCAATTTTTTCTTTCTTTTTTGTCCATCCGACAAATAGCCACAGAAATAAGGCTAAAAATATAAACATTTTCACAGAAAATGCCACCTAGTGGCAAACTCATCTATCACTGTGCCAAAATTCAAAATCGTACATGGAAGTTTTTGCAGTATTGCGATGACACAATGGATTTGTGGCTGAGGCAGCATCGTTGATGATTCCATCATCTCCTCCCTTTTCAGGGATATAAATACTGAAAAGTACAGAAATTGATATTTTTTAATTTGCCTGTCGTATTAATTTCTTCAGACAGATACAGTTTGACATATATTTGTGGCCATTCTTTTAAGATTTATAAAGTAGATAACTGGAAGTTTATTCAGGACCACTACAGTGTAGAGAAACTTGCTATTTCCATCTGGGCTATAGGTGGGTTGCAAAGTGGTTTGCAGATCTGTATCAACTGAGGGCAGGCTAATGTAGCTTGAAAAGGCAGCTCTACTTGCCATTTTGGTGTGTAGAAAGTTATCAGCTGTTCTATCAGCTGATGTGGCCTGGCAGATATTGCAAGTATGGGTTCTGGGGACATCCCTAATGGGAATATAATGGCTTGATTATAAATCACATTAGTGAAAACATATAACTGAATATAAACGCATCTTCTTTGGCTATGATTCCAT
Organism: Etroplus canarensis; assembly: GCA_015106775.1. Classification (NCBI taxonomy): domain Eukaryota; kingdom Metazoa; phylum Chordata; class Actinopteri; order Cichliformes; family Cichlidae; genus Etroplus; species Etroplus canarensis. The sequence continues at coordinate 26,434 of VUQH01004903.1, read as the reverse complement.
GGCAGCTGTTCTAATAGTGATTTTTTCATTATATTTTTCATACTTTAACAAATAGGTGGCCTGACTAACAGGCATTTTCTCATGCACTGTGCCTACATTTTAACACGGCTCTCTTTCCATTTCCTTTGGTGTATAGGTCAAAGTCGTGCTGAGGGTGAGTCCAACGCTGTCAGAGAGCCAAGGCCAACCACCTGTTCTCCGGATTGACCCATCCAAGAAAAGAGTAACCATAATAGAGCCAGTCACCAAAAGCCAACCACGCTCTACAATGACATTAGGCAGGGATGGCAAAAGTCTTCTGAAGACCTTCAACTTTGACACTGCGTATCCTCAAGAGTCAAGCCAGGTTTGTTTCTGCTGAAAAGCATTTAAATGTGGTTTCAGTTGCTTCTATTTTCTATTGTGATCTATCTTTATCAACTTATTTGCAGCATTAGTCTGAGTCATGATGTGTGTTTTCCACTATTCAGTGCATAATTCCCTCCTCTCTATGCTACACAACATGGTTAGTTCCCTCTTTCTGTCTGATGACCTGAAAACTGATAGGCCTTGGGTAGCCACCACAATTACACAGTCCATCAATTAAATTCAACTTTCTCCAAGCTCTGCTTACAGTATCTAAACCCAAGGGAATCAGTATGCATCCCTCTTCTGCTTCGGTCTTTTACTGTATTGGATGTGTGGAGATGAATCATAAGATGCTTGCTGTCCTTTGTTCTCTCTGACCAGGCTGAGGTGTGTGCAGGCGTCTTGGCTGATGTCATCCGCTGTGTACTCAGCGGCAGCAATGCCTGTGTCCTGGGCTTGGGTTGTGCTGATGTTGGTGAGTAATCGGTCGCTGTGAGGGGCCATGGGTTAAAATCTCAAGATGGGAGTGGGATGCTTTTATCATCCCCCTCTTTCTCCTCCACCTCCTCCTCCTCTGTCCTACTGCTATCCTTCACTCTTTATCACTTAAACTCCCTATCTCCATTTTCTCCCTCTGTCCTCTTGATACAGATCTCCAGCCTCCTTTTAGTTTTTGTTTCCTGTCCAACTCCATTTTTCTATTTTCTGCTCCTTTTTTCAGTCTCAGAAAAAAGCCATTTCAATTAATTCCTTCCAAGTCCTTTATCTGCCACATGTTACTTTGTAAAATAAATGCCTATTCATCAATTATACATGTTTGTATGTTTGTAAAAGCTTCCCATTGTTTGACATTTCAGGCAAATGTTTCATTTTATTTTGCTGAAGCGCTGAGCTTAGAGGGGACTGTAAACAAAGTGGACTGTAATATGTTGCTATTAGAGAGATGGAACCCTGCACTTAGCGGTGGTGAAGGGGTTTAATAGATTTGTAGTGCACACACACGCACGCACACACACACTTGGGCTAAGGACAGGGTCTCCTTGGAGCTGCTTTTTCACATGACGCCACTCTCCGTAAATCTGATTGAATTAGTTGGCCAATACAGACTACATGTGGCCCACAGCCAGAGGGGTATCAATCTCCTCCACAGAATACTATTCTCTCTGAATAACGGCAGACCGCTCGGCCTTTAATTGGAGTAAACCAATTCTCTTATCCTCATTCAATTAGAGTTTGGATAAGACAAGAGAGGATAAAACAGGCCCATATCTCAAAAGTAATGTGGGGCAAAAGTGCACTCGAAGATACAATACGGCACCGGTCCATAAAAACGTTTATTTGCGCATTCTTTCCAGATTATGTATTATGTGTTTTGTTTGTGCCAATGGTTTTCTGCAATTATCCTTATTTCTAGACTATCCCACATACTATGATCTGTGATGATCTATATTGCATTAATATTTTTTTAAGCTAATGATATAAAATGCCCTTCAGCCACATTTTCTTTCTAGCCATATTGGAATTTTAACAGGGGGATGGGACGCATTTGCCTGTCCCATTGGTTCAACTTCAACTATGCGTATACTAACAAGAGCCCGCACCCTCATCTAAAACCATGGCCCACTGCGCTTGCAAGAGCACATGGTGAGGCCAGAGGCACAAACCTCACATTCTAGATACCTGCAGATGCTGTGGTCAATGAGACTAACCTAAAACCCATGTTTATTTTCACATATTGTTTGGCAAATATATCCTTTATAAAAATATATAACACATCATTTTAGGCATGTAGCAAAATGCTCAATGATGAATTTTCTGAAAATTAAAAAATATGTATTCCCTTGCTAACTGAGGTTATTGAAACTAAGTACTTGCGTGTCATGTTAAGCACATGAACAGACCTCCAGGAAGCTGTGACATAAAGTCATATGCAAAAGAAAGATTTCACAGGGCACTATGCAGTCTTGTGAAAAGTACACCATTACGGCTTCTATAGGAATTATGAGGATAAGTAGCAGCCGGCGGGTGCTGCTCGTCAATTGCACTTGATTAATTCATCATCAGCCAGCGTTTCCACAATGCCTCCTTCTCAGGAGGAGGACGGCCCAGCCAACCCACCCCGAGGTCAGACCATACAAGGCTCAGGGAATCTGTAAGCTACATCTCAGATGCTACAGGCCTCAGTTAGCATGTTAAATGTTAAAGTTCATGACAGTACAATTGCCAAGTGTACAAAAGTACAAAAGACTGAACAGGTATGGCTTGTTTGGGAGGGCTGCCAGAAGAAGGCTTCTTCACTCTAAAAAGACCACAAGACTTCTGGAATAGTGTTGGTTGAACAGACAAGATTAAAGTGGAGATGTACGGCCATAATGCACAGCACCGTGTTTGGTGAAAACCAAACACAGCATATCAGCGCTAACACTTCATACCAACTGTCAAATATGGTGGTGGAGGGATGAGAATTAGGGCTCATTTTGCAGCCATGGGACCCAGGCATCTTGCAGTCATCGAGCCAACCATGAAATTCTCTTTATAGCAAAGTATTGTGGAGTTAAATATAAAGATGTCTGACCAACAGCTCAAGCTTGGCTGAAATTGATTCATGCAGCAAGCAAATAATCCCAAGCACACCAGGATATCTCCAATAGAATGGCTGAAAAGGAAAGAATCAAGATGTTACAATGGCCCAGTCAAAGTCCAGACCTCCACCTGACTGAAATGATGTGATGGGACCTTAAGAAAACTGTGTATAATGAATGCACACAAACCTCAATTAACTGAGCATGTTGTAAAGAAGAGAGATGTGAGACACTGATAAAATCTAGGGAATATGATTGCTTCCAGTTACTGCTGTTAAAGGTGGTTCTACAGATTCTGAATCACGGGGTGTATTAAGTTTTTACAGGACTGTATAGAGTCCTGTGAAAGCTTTCTTTTTCATATAAACATACACCGCATTTGTTAAAGAGTCATTATATTTGATTTTGCCCTTTTACCATTTTCAAAAAAGCATTTATTAACAACAATTACTAAATTTCAGACTTGCAACATATTACATATATTTAATATATGTCTCAGACATCAGTAATGTAAAAACTGACTGTACTTCTCAAACTGAATTTTGTGAACATGGTTCATAATGTTTAAAGGCCACTGTGTGTATAGCTACATGTGGTGGCACTTTGTACATATAGAACATGTATAGCTTGTTGTGATCTCTTGTCCATCTCAGGGTCCTGGTCCACCATGGTGGGGAGTGGTGAGAACATCGGGAAGCTTGGGATGATTCCCTGTGCCATCTCCTGGCTGTACAGCGCCATCGAGCGGCGCAGAGAGAGGACCTGGACCGATCTCACTGTATCAGTGTCTGCTATGGAGCTGTGCTGCGGAGAGGAGGATACGCTGAGGGATCTGCTGGGGGAGGTTGTTCCCTCATTAGGCAGCGTCCAGGACAGCCCGAAAGCCCACATTAGACTCCAAGAAGACCCAGTCTATGGGATTCAGGTAGAAGGACATTTTTTATCTATTAGGAAAAAGGGGATTGTTAAATTGCTTTGTTTTGGCACTCAATGGCCTAGTGACCCACATTGGAGGAGGATTTCCTGATGAGCATAATCAGCATCAAAGCTGCTGAGTTATTGTTAGTGGCCAAATTATAAAGTCTAATCAATCTTTGTTAACAGAAACAAGGCCTAAGGTTATGCTTTTTACTGCTGATAAATGCCATCTTTTTTTCCTCAGGTATTCCAGCAATACATTAAAGAGTCAATTTAAGAATAAAACCAAAAATGAGTGTTACTTTAAAGGGATTTTAATTGTTTTAAATCAGAAACTATACACACATTGCACATTCATGTCGACTAGATTAGTTAGATTTGTTGTCCGTGATGCCTGGAAGCTGAGTTAGTGTGTGCCCTCTAGATGTGATTAGAAGAATGTTTATTAATCTTTATTTAGTCAGTTTGGATAATGATCCACACTGTGCTGGAAAAGATAATGGTATAGGGAGTGAAACCTATTATGCTCCACAGCAGATTATATCAAATTACATTATGACTCTGCAGCTCTCTCCTCCCTCGCACTGCTGTTTGTCAAATGCAAGCCAGCAAGTCATTAGTGTGGGCATGCCATCCTCTCTATTTCTTCAGTGAACACTTGAAGAATGAAGACTGAAGCCTAAATATATTCTGCTAGTGTGATAAATTACACAACAGTAAAAAGTTTAAACTTTCAGTGCACAAAGTTTAGTAAAGATCCAGCCAACAAGTCAGCTCCTGTAGTGGTACGGAAAGATGGCCAACCCGAAAACATAATGCTCTGTGGTGGAGGCGTTAATAACACAAGATTTTATGTTATCTTCTTCCCTCCTTCCAGTTACGCAACCACAACCGGGTGAAGGCCCCCACTGCCGAGCGGGCTGCTTCCCTCCTGGACGCAGCCATCGCTGCACGTAGACACAACGACTTCATCACATACCTGTGCGACAGCTCCATAATGTTCTTCACTCTTCATGTCCAGCCTCCACGTACAGAAAGCAGCACCATTGGAAAAGGTGATATTGAATTATTCAGCTGCAAGGATGTTCCTGATGAATTAAATAGCTCCCAATTAAAATTTTTCCACAGGCATTTTAAAACTCACTGCTTCTAGAATTCAGATTCAGGATATTTTATGATCCATCTTTTTGATTTGCACATCAGAAAACATACAATGCTTTTTGCATTAACCTCTACAATTTCAATCCTTAGGTTCACGCAGTCCCACCAAGTTGACGATGATAGATGTGTGTAGTGGTATGAGGGGTATAAATAAAAATAAACCCCCCCATTCTGAACTGGGCCCTGTTGTTGTGTCTCTTCTAAGCGGACATAAAACCACCCCAAGCAAGTAAGAATATAACTGGCAAAAACATTTTGCAATATAAAGGAGAAAACTGTACTAATATTTTGACAGTTTGTGGATATACTTACCATTGTAACTTGGTTTCTTGAAACCTGTAAATGTATTTATAGTCTTACAATTACAACTACATTGTAATATACAAACTCACAGAGGCGCGCTATTTCTACACAGGGGCAGTAAGTTGACCATGCTCCTTCGAGAGTCCTTGTGTCATGTGAATTGCCACACTACAGTGATTGCTCAAGTCACTGATTCTTTGGCACAACTCCAAGAGAGTTTCTCTACCATCCAGCTTGCTTCTCGCATTCGCAGGACACAGAGGAGGACAAAGGTACTGAGAATACTAGTTTATTTTTTCTTCTTCTTTTTACCAGCTTAACCAAATTTACCAGTCTTATCATGTGTCTCACAGTCTTTGAAAGAAAGAATACCCTTATTCAGTTCTATGATTTTAGATAGAGATATAATAAAAAAAAAATCACATGTTCCTTAGCAGCTCTTGAAATCAGGTAAATGGAACCTCAGATCAATACTGGCACATGACATATTAGACTGTGTCATTAATTATTAAACAAAAAACTAAGACAAAATGCAGAAACAGTGTGAAAAAAGAGGGTACACCCTTATTGCTTCCACAGGAATTAAGACAGTATGTAGCAGCCAGATGCTGCTGAGGAAATGCACTTAATTAAGTGATCATCAGCAAGTTTGACCACCTCTATAAAAGCAGAAGATCTGGCAGTTTGTTGATCTGGAGCATTCAGACGCAATGCCAAGGAGGAAAGACATCATCAGTGATCTTAGAGAAGCAGCTGTTGGAGTCCATCAATTTAAGAGCATCATCACACAGTGAGAAAGACTATTGAGAAGGGGAAAAAAATTCGAGACAGTTATTTTTCTTCCCAGAAGTGGATATGGCAGCAAATTCTCCCCATGGTCCGACTGTACAATGCTCAGAGAAACTGCAAAAAATCCCAAGATCTACATGTCAGTCTACACAGGCCTCGTTTAGCATGTTAAATCTTCATGACAATTAGGATTATCAGTATGATTAGAAAAAGGTTGAATGAGTATGGATTGTTTGGAATCTTTGCCAGGAGAAAGCCCCATCTTTCTAAAAAGAATATGCTTAGGTTTGCAAAGCTACATCTGTCCAAACCACAAGATTTCTGGAACAGTGTCCTTTGGACAGATTAGACCAAAGTAGAAATTTTTGGTCATAATCCATGACACACAACGTTTGGAGAAATCCAAACGCAGCATTTTAGGACAAACAACTACCAACTGTCAAGAACAGCAATGGAGGAATGATGATTTGGGCTTTTTTTGCAGCCTCAGAATCTGGGCACCTTGCAGTCACTGAGTTGACCGGGAACTCCTCTGTGTACCAAGGCATTCTAGAGTCAAATATGAGGACATTAGCTAAGGCTTGACCCAAATTGATCATATAGTAGGACAATGATCTCAAGCACACCAGCAATTGTGCTACAGAATGACTCAAATGAAAAGAATTGAGGTGTTGCAATTGCCCAGTCAAAGTCCATACCTCAGCGTTATTGAAATACTGTGCTGGGACCTTAAGAGAGCTGTGCATAAATAAATACAAACCTCAATGAACTGAAAACAAACAATAGGCCAAAATTTCTCCATGAGGATGTGAGAAACTGATAAAATCACAGAGAAAACCATTACTTCAAGTTATTGCTGTTAAAGGTGGTTCTACAACCCACTGAAACGTGGGCTGTAATTAGTTTTTCACACAATACGTCACAATTTTTGAATGTTGCATTAGATCTAAAACTCAGTCTATTTTTTCTCTAATAATATGATATTTTTTCTTCTAACAGCAATCCACCTCATGTTCTCCTTGTGGCAGGAGTTTGACTAAAGAAAAAAGAGGGCTACCGTCTTTTTCGCTGCGGGCATTCCACTCCACTGATGAAGTAGATGCTGACATCCGCCCTTTTCGCCTACGTGGTGAACTAGATGAACGCTCCAGTAGTGACCAGTCTTGTGATACAGTCATCCAAATAGATCTGGATGGCTCAGTCCACCCCAATGCAGCCCCAAGGCATGCACAACCTGAGTTTGTGCCCATCATACCATCTTTGCATCCTAACAAGGCTGACTTGGATGACCCGGAGTTTACGGCTCTCCTCCAAGAGCTTCTGAGAATTCCTCAGCGGCAAGGAGAAAAGAAGACAGAAGCAACATTTTTAGGACAAAATGAAGTTCTGAAAGCAGACAGGAGGAAGCCAGAGAGGGACTGTCTCAAATGTGACACATTTGCTCAACTTCAAGAACGTTTGGGTTGTATCGATGGAAGTGATATGACTATGGATATGCTTAAGTCTTCCTTAAAAGGTGCTTCTTTAAATAATGCTGCAATCAAATCCCAGCTTCAGAAAGAAACCGGAAAACAGGCAGATACTGAAGCGCCACAGACATTGCTGAATAAGGGATTGGGTTGCAGTCAGACCTCTGCTGGAGAAATACAAACAGATGGTGCCTCCCCTGGAGACAGTTTTCAGAGAGAGGATTCGGGTCTGTATGACTGTGAGGAGTGTAGTGCAACCAGTTCCAGTGAGGAATTGCTGAATCAAACCCTTGGTCTAAACATGACCTGCCAGGCTGCACCTTCTAACACTGGAACTCTTAAGCCAGGTAAAGTGCTTTCCTCAAAGGGCTTTGACATGGATGCTTCTGTCAAGGCGGTCACCAGTTCTCTTGCACTTCAGCCGTCTGAAAAACGGGAGAGTGCTGAAACTGCTGATTGGTTCAAACCAGACAAAAGGGCCTCACCAGTTGGTAAAAGCTCCCCCATATCTCCTTCTTCTTCCTGCTCCTCTTCACAGTCCTTGGCTAAAAGTGTCATACTTGGAGATATCTTAAACAATCATCCCAGAGAGGATGGTAAGGAAATGAAGGCCACCATCACAGTGACTGTTCAACAACCACTGGACTTAACAGGCCAAGATGAGATTGTTTTCTCTATGGTGGAGGAGGTGACCATAAGTGGAGCCTATGAAAGAGGAAGGGCAGGTGGAAATATTATTTGTATCAGAGACACTGCCCAGTCACAGGCACATGTTCAAGACTCTGCTAATTCTCAACCAATTCAAATAATCAGCAATGTAAGTGAAGAATCTGCAGCTGCGGGTTCCGCTAATGCGCCTGAAAGCTCTGTTGTTCAGTCGGTTGCCGCAGGAGATGGAACTGGGAAATCTCAGTATCAATTCAGAAAGGAAAAAAAGGTGTTGCCTTCATTTATAAATCCCCTGTTGATTAGCACAGATGAAGATTGTGATGTAGATGGTGCCAAAGACAATGAAAGTCCTCATGAAACTTTTGTAGGATCCAAGTCAACTTCAGAGCCCAAAAGAAATAAAGTCAGAAGTTCAGAAGATAGGAAGGTTCTTCAGAAGAGGAGTACACCTTCAGCCTCTGAGACATATGCCAACAAGTCTGACAAGACCTTTTACTCATCTTGTAGCCAAATTTCTTATGAGCCAATCGTCTCAGAAAATGTTGGGTTTTGCAATAAACCTTCAGAAAACAAAATGCGTGAAAAGAGAAATGGAAACAAGAGTTACCCCAGAGACGATGCGCATGTTTATTCTTCTAACACTCCAAGGGTCTCAGAGGGGGCAGAAATTGCTGGCAGACTTGTTGGAAACACCCCCAAGAGAGCTGGTGTTTCATCTGGTTGCCAAGAAACCACACTTCCCTCCTATTCAACAGGCAGCTTACCTCGAGGCTGGCAAAGTGCCAAACACCAGGACACCTACCTTGGAGACCCAAGGGGGTTGACATCATCCACTCCATGCAGCCCAAGGGTAACTTTGGAGAGGAGGAAGGGAAGACAGCACTCCCCTGCTAACCATAACCTCCATATCTCCTCTCCTCAGAGATGTGGAACAGAGTTCAAACAGGATTCTAGTGGTACTCTTAGAAAGGTTGCTGGCTATTTGTTTGATAAATCTACTTCAGTAATGAAATATGATAAAACAAGCAGCAGGCTGAAGTCACCCACTGAGGAAAGTGGCAGGCTTTTCAGTGCCAAACTGGAGCAGCTGGCTAGTAGGACTAATTCTCTTGGGCAGATCCCAAGGGACTTCCCAACTCTAGAAAGGGGCGGTAGCAACACTTCTGTGAGCTCTAAGGGGAGCTCCAAGGGAAGTATTGAAGGGGCTTGTAAGTCTGGTTATAAAGGAAATTATGAGGGAGATTGTACTTTTCCAAGGGCGAGCAGAAACCCGAGGAAAAATTCTCGGTCTGAACAGAGCCATCACGTTTTCCCTTCTGAAAACCATGCGTCTCAATCTTCTAGGAATACCCGTTCAAAGCTCTCTGCTGTTGGAAAGCTTAAGATGGCTAGCCCCAAAGTCCGTCGACTGTCAGCCCCTAGCATCAAGAACCTCAGCATCTCCCACAAAAACCTGCAGGAGTCCATTAATCGTAGTGCCAGTCTTTCTCCAGATAGTAAAACAGTTAGCTATGAGCGGACATCCTCCTTTTTTTCCTCTTCCCCTCCAAGGTCTTATCGCTCCATCAGCCGGACTCCAAGCCAGAGTTCCACATGCTCATCTACAAAATCTGCCGTCCAGGGGTTTGTCAATGGTCGGCTGTCAGACCTCCTTAAGGAAAGGGCCTCCAGTCCCACTACAGGAGGATTGGATCAAGTGACCACACTGCCCTCTCCATATAGCCAACTGACAGCTCCTCGAGTGCCCGATCACATGAGTGGGCACGCAAGTGATACCACCAGTGTGTTGAGTGGCGATCTGCCACCGGCTATGGGGAAGACATCCCTGTACTTCTCCAACAGGAACAGTTTGGTGAGCAGTGGTTATGACAGCATGGTAAGGGATAGTGAAGCCACGGGCAGCAGTACCTCAACCAGAGATTCTGTCAGTGACAGGAGCGCCTCTCTCCTCAGCGTGGCTCGCAGCAGCCGATCATCTCGGAGACGAGATAGCACAGGTAAAAACAATGGGTTTAACTTAGCTTTTTTCATTGAACTTCTGGAAATATAATGACCTTCAGTTTTAGTTATTCAGTGCTCATAATCTGTTGTTGACTGGGACAGTTATACTAATCCTATGTAAAAAATTTTTAGACCAAATAATCAGTTTGTACAAGTCTAAGAATTAGTGATAGTTTCCATTTAAAACAGTATGAATTCCACAGATTAGATATAAACCTGGTACAGATTTTCTTATGCGGAACCCGTAATGAACCGATGACATGCTGTAGAAGACAATACTTACTAAAGTTATCTTTTAGCTTTCTCTTTAAAACGGATTTAGAAAACAAAAGAACACAGAAGAACTTTTTAGCACACCATATGCTGTATACCGTATGCGCTCAATGGCCACTTTATTAGGTACACCTTATTACTACCCCTGTTTGCCTATAGAACTGCTTTAATTCTTCATGACATAGATTCATCAAGGCGCTGGAAACATTCCTTAGAGATTTTGGTCCGTATTGACCCGATAGCATCACACAGTTGCTGCAGATTTGTCAGCTTCACATCCATGATGTAAATCTTCCCACTACATCCTAAAGGTGCTCTACTAGATGGCACTCTGGTGACTGTGGAGGCCATTTTAATAACAGTGAACTTATTGTCATGTTTCAGAAACCAGTTTGAGATAATCTGAGCTTTGTGACTTGGTGCGTTATCCTGGTGGAAGCACCCATCAGAAGACGGGTACACTGTGGTCAGAAAGGGATAGACATGGTCAGTAAAAATAAACAGGCAGACTAAGGTGTTTAAAAGATGGTCACTTGGTATGACGTTGCCCAAAATGTGCCAAGAAAATATCCCCCACACTGTTACACCACCACCAGCAGCCTGAACCATTAATATAAGGCAGGATGGAGCCATGCTTTCATGTTGTTTACACCAATTCTCATTATACTAGCTAAATGTCACAGCAGAAATTGAGACTCATCTGACCAGGCAACATTTTTCCAGTCTTCTGTTGTCCAGTTTTGGTGAGCTCGTGTGCATTGTGGCCTCAGTGTCCTGCTGTAGCGCATTTGCTTCAGGGTTCAGCATGTTGTTCGTTCAGAATCTTCTTCATACCGTGGTTGTAGTGAGTGGTTATTTGAGTTCTTGTTGCCCTCCTTTCAGGTTGAAACAGCTTGGCCATTTTCCTCTGACCTCTGGCATCCAAAACTTATTTTCACCCAGAGAACTGCCACTCCCTGTTTTTTTTTTTCTTCTCTTTTTCCAAAGCATTCTCTCTAAACCCCAGAGCTGAGTGTGTGGCAAAATCCCAGTACAACAGCATTTTCTGAAATACTCAGACCAGCCCATCTGGCACCAACAAACATGCCACATTCAGAGTCACTTAAATCACCTTTCTTCACCATTCTGATGCTTGCTTTGTACTTCAGGAACTCATCTTGACCATGCCTACATGCCTAAATGCATTGAGTTGCTGCCATATATATGATTGACTGATTAGAGATTTGTGCTAACAAGCAGTTGAAAATATGTACCTAATGAAGTGGCCTGTGAGTGTATACCATATATCAAACTATGCAACTTGCAAACCATAAACATCACTCTTTTAACCTGAATGCTAGTTTCATCATTTTTGGTTTGTAATCTGACCACATAACATATTAATGTGAGGTTAATTAGACATGACACATCTGTAGACTGCAGTCAGACATAGTTTCCCTGCTGGCATTAAAAGCCAGATTGTGTAGGAAGTAACATCATTAATATATGAACCCAGTGAGGGCACTTGCTAATGGGGGCAGAAACGCAGAAAACATAGACTGTTTGGTTGATACAGTAAATTATACAGATGGGTGTGTGCATGCAAGCAGTACTTGCTAATGGAATTATGTACTGAGAAACCTCTAACAGAGTTATGTTGGAAACATGACTAACGCTGTGATGATAAAGCTAATGGAGCAATAAAAACAGGACCAAAAGCTTTTGATGAATATGAATTTAAAAAACTCCCCCAAAATAATCTGTTGTTAAGTATGTCAGTTCTGTCTGTGGTGAATTTCTCCTTTCACAGTTTGACAAAATAAAGCACACACTATCTTTTCCTGTGCTGGCAAACTAACTCAATTCAGAGAGAGTTACAATAATCATATCTCCGGTCTTGATTTTAAGAATAACATTGTAGCTCTGCAAGCTGCATTAGCCCTAAGGCAAGCTGTTCTTCCAGTGCATGGAGCAACCACTGAAGGCCTCGTATGGACATGAACCTAATGTGGCAGCTCATGAATAATTTCCATCTGTAGCTCACTGTGCCTTTTCTTCGATGTGCTATTTAATGCCAAACATTTAAAGGAAAAATCAACAAGAGTGAACTGGTAATAAAAGTTATGAATACACTTGTTTGTAAAAACTCACTGATTCAGAATGTTTCAGAAGAAAATGAAAACAGTTTTTGTTTCCTCTGCTGTAGGTACTCACCAGCGCCGCCTTTCCCACGATCCACCCCTGACCCTGAGACGCTCGGCAAGCGGTCTGCGGTCTCGCTGGATGGATCGGGGAATCCCAGAGGCCTATGAGATCAAGGTCTATGAGATCGACGATGTGCAGAAGATGCAGGAAAGAGCAGGTGCTGGCAAACAGGTGCTGGGTTAATTCTGATTTTTTTTTTGGAGGTTAAAGGGCATTACGTGTGAAGCAGTATGACCTTTACCAACCTCTACTGGCAAGGAGTGGGAGTAGACACATTAAAAAGAGGATCTTGTTCTTTTTTCTCCGATCATTTGTAATATAAAACTCATTTAGTTGAATTTTAATAGCTTTTCATGGTAAGTAAGAATTTTGATTTTCATGGGTTAAAATGACAAATGTTGTGGCTGCCAAACAATATCTAGTATTTAAAGCTTGTAAAAATTATGTTTGAAAGCTATATTTAATTGTATCAAAGCATTTGGCTGAAATTTTCAAATTAGGGAACACTGGCGATTAAAAAAACGGAGATTAAAAAACATCCGCTTGCTGTGCAGACAGCATGTTTGAGAGCCTCTATATAGACAAAAGCACTGGGCCATACCTCTTAATTAGTGAATTAGTCCCAGTCCCATAGGTGTATAAAATCAAGCACCTAGCCATGCAGTCTGCCTTTGTAAACATTATTGAAAGAATGGGTCACTCTGAAGAGCTCCCTGAATTAGGCATAGCACTGTAAGGATGCCACTGTTGCAACAAGTCAATGTGAATTATCTTCCTTCCTAGAAATTCTATGGTCAACTGCAAGTGGTGTTATTGCAAAATGGAAACATTTAGGAACTACAGCAACTCAGCAACAAAGTGGCAGACCATGTAAAGGTGCAGGGCAAGGCGGTGCATAATAATCTTACTCAGCAACTTCAGAATTCCAAATGCCTCCTCTGGCATCAACATCAGCACACAAACTGGGCCCTGGCAGCTTTTTGGCATGGGTTTTCAGAGCTGAGCAGCTGCAGCCAAGCCTTATATTCCCATGCACAATGTCAAGCGTCATTGAGTGGTGTAAAACAGGTTCATAGTGGACTCTGTAGCAGTGCAAACCTTTTCTGTGGAATGTCAAATCACATTATCTGCCAGTCTGCTGGAAAAATCTGAGTTTAGCAAATGCCAGGAGAATGTTACATGCATGATTGCATTGGGTCAACTGTAAAGTTTGGTGGAGGAGAGTTAATACTATGGGGTAAATTTTCTGGGTTTCTCCTGGGTCCCTTGGTTCCAGTGAAGGGAAATCTTAATGTTTCAGATTACCAAGACATTTTGGACAATTCTAAGCTTCCAACTTTGTGGGTACAGTTTGGGTAGGCCCTTTTCTGTTTTATCATGAATGTGCCCCAGTGAATAAAGTAACGTCTATAAAGGCATGGTTGTATGAGTTAGGTGTAGAAGAACTTGACCTACACCCGCAGAGCCCTGACCTCAACCCCATCAAATACCTTTGGGATGATCTAGAACAGAAATGGCAAGCCAGACCCTCTCATCCAATATCAGTGTTTGGAAAAAAAAAATCCCACAGACACACTCCAAAATCTTGTAGAAAGCCTTCCCAGAAAAGTAGAAGCTGTTATAGCTGCAAAGGGGGACCAACTCCATATTAAT
>VUQH01004903.1:1492-12064 GCA_015106775.1 Etroplus canarensis | reverse complement strand
GCAAATGCTCTTCTGGATGAATGGCCAAAAATTCCCACAGACACACTCCAAAATCTTGTAGAAAGCCTTCCCAGAAAAGTAGAAGCTGTTATAGCTGCAAAGGGGGACCAACTCCATATTAATGCCTATGAATTCAGAAAGGGATGTCATTATTATTCTAGGTGCAATATGTAGGTGTCCCAAAACTTTTGTCCATGTGCATATAGTACCCTATATGGAAAGAAATAGAAAAAAATATCAAATTTATCATGTTTTATATTTATTGTATGTCTCAAATGACTTAATTTACTCATGGATGTGGTGCCTTTTTTCCCTCCTGTACCATAATGCTAAGAATACAGCAGTAATTAAGTAAACATTGTATTGCAAGAGAAAAAATACAGGAGTCACTCATGAGTAAACGATGGTATGAGACATAAACGTCTTATTATAATCTTAGAACTTCTCCTGTTGGAGAGAATTTTTCTTTTACAAAGGGTACAAGCAGAATACTGCTAAATAAGAGCTTAATATGCTGACTGTGTAAAGCTTAAATAAAAGGCTCCATCTTGCATTTACAGTTCAAATGCATTTGAAAGTGAAACAGGGTCCATGTGGTGCATGTGGTGACGTAATGTCCCCATGACGAGAGGTCTGGCCTCAAGAGACAATTCCCTGCCTCCACCAGTCTTAGGCACGCCAATTTGATACAATTTTAATGACCACATGGGGTAAATTGGGTCAACGCTGCTTCAAAGAACAAAGACGTACACTAGAAGCAGAACAAACAGAACACAATGGAGGTGTGAGATAATACCAGCTTGTAAAAGAAATTTTACACATTGATTTTCTTGGCTTTTATTGATTTTTGTCCCCAAATGCTCTCCCCAGTCTATGCCCTAACGTAATGTTTCTGGGAGCATGAGCAAGCAGAAACACGTTGTCCTTCATTAAAACCTATAGGATGCTCAAACACTGTATTGAAGCACTTACTGTTTTAATGAAACGAGTAAGGAAGCTTAATTTTTAAAGGAAAAAACCCTTCTTAATTGTTAATTTCTGCATGAATCGAAATGGAATCTGAATCTGAATAAAAGCAGTGAAAAGTTGTTTGTGTGTGTGTGTGTGTGTGTGTGTGTGTGTGTGTGTGTGTGTTTTCAGGGGCCCACATGCTTCAGTGCCAAGCTGAAGTTTTTGGAGCACCGTCAGCAGAGGATCTCCAAGGTCCGAGCCAAATACAACAACCTGAGGAGAGAGCTGGAGCTGGCCAAACACAACCTCATGCTGGAGCCCGCCAAGTGGAACCAAGAGTGTGAGTGGCATTATATTTTTAAACTTTCAAACTCTGCATTTTTTTTAATTTATTAGGTACCTTTTATTGAAGATATCTGAAAAGACTGTCAAGTTACTAAAAAACAAGTGTCTTGCATCAGTGTCTTTCTAATGCCCTATTCATCAGCAGTGAACAACACTATCAAACGGAACACATGCATGTGCACGCTGTAGAAAGTTGGTTTAGGTGACTCTGAACATGGCCTGGCCTGAGTTCTGATCTACTGGGCTTTCCCACACAACTATCTCTAGGGTTTACAGAGAAGGGTCCAGAAAAGAGGAAATATCCCCTGAGCGGCAGCTTTCTGGAAGAAAATTCCTTATTGATGCCAGAGGTCAGGGGAGAATAGCCATGACTGCTTCCTGATAGAAAGGCAACAGTAACTTAAATAACCAGCTGTTACAACATAGGTATGCAGCAGAGCAACACGAATGAAAACTAGAAGCAGATGGACTACAGCAGCAGAAAACCAGGTGCTAGTCATGTCAGCGAAGAACAGGGAACTGAGGCTCACTTAAAGTTGGACAATGGAAGACTGAAAAAAAACAACCTTGCCTGCTCTCAATTTCTGCTGTGACATTCAGCTGGTAGGGTGTGAACAACATGGAAGCATAGATCCAACCTTCCTTGTGTCAACAGTTTAGGCTGCTGGTGGTGTAATAGTGTGGGGGTTATTTTCTTGGCACACTTTGGGCTCCTTAGTACCCAACACCACAGCCTGCCAGAGTATTGTTGCTGACCATGTCCATCTCTTTTTGACCACAGTGTATCCATCTTCCAATGGCTGCTTCCACCAGGATAATGCACCAAGTCACAAAGCTCAAATCTTTTCGAACTGGTTTCTTGAATATAACAATGAGTTCACTGTACTCAAATGGCCTCCACAGTCACCAGAGCTCCATCCAGTAGAGCACCTTTAGGATGTAGTGGGAAGGAGATTTGGATCATGGATGTGCAGCTGACAAATCTGCAGCAACTGTGTGATGTAGTTTTGGCAATGTGGACCAAAATCTCTTAGGACTGTTTGTAGCACCTTGTTGAATCTATGCCTAAAGGAGGGAAAAAGGCAGTCTGGTGAGGTACAGAAAGGTGTATCTAATGAAGTGGCTGGTGAGAGCATGCAAGCAGTCACCTCTGCTAGTCATGGAAAAGAATGCGGGCTAAAAGCACTTCTCCTCTGGCTTCACTTTTCAAAGTCAGAAGCTACAGCCATCTTTTGTGTACAGTCTACGTTTCCATATTAATAGCCAGCACGGTGCTGTTCAGCAAGCTAGCTTTAACTCAGCTTTGTCGTTAATCCACTGATACACAGGTATACAGTATATACGCCAGTCTCTAACCTGCTGGACAAGCTACATGGCATACAGTACACACAACAGCGCGAGGTAACACAATCGGAAAGTTTTGTGTATGTATCCTTCATCTCTGTTTTGGATTATTACAGCTGGCACACAGATTTCTAGCACATGTGCAAAAACACATTTGTTCTTAGGACCTGTTGTAACCTCTTTATGCAGCTTATTTTCTCCAGCAAGCAGTCCAAAAAATAAATATGGATACTTAATTCTGTAACTAGGCAAATGGTTTCCACCTTTGAACGATGACTGAAATAATTAAAACATGAGCAATCTTTTTTTAATTAATTGGTTAATGACTAATCATTGAAGCTCACTTCAGTGAGTAAGTAAATCATGAGCTTGTTATATGACGAAGGAGCATCCTGTGATTACTGGAACAGCATCCAGACTCCTCATTAGCATGACTAATATTATCCTCACCAGTATTTGGCATTTTATATTTTTATCACAGAACATGTGGTGTGGTTTAACAAGAAGAGGCTCCACTGCACCATTGGCAAAGCAGGTCTTACAAAATGAGTGCTTAGTCTACTGGATGGCAAAAAACATCATTCAACTTAACTTTAATATTATCTACATATAACATTCCCGTACAGTAATATACATGGTAGTGTATGGGGTAAAGTGTCACCTTGTTATCCTTCCCCAGTCGACCTATGGCAGACGTTCGAGGTGGACTCCCTGGAGCACCTGGAAGCTCTTGAGGTGGTCACAGCTCGGCTAGAGCGCAAGGTCAGCCTCTGCAAGGCCAGTGTCATGCTGGTCACCTGCTTCGATGGCACCACCAGGAGACGACGTAAGAAGAGACGGCGGAAAACACCAGAGTGTAGAGCTGCAAAGGGATACTGAATTACTCACTGAAATGCAGTGGGAAGTGAGACTTGGCTGATCTTTCTCTAAGGCTTTTTCTTACGTAGACCTGGTTCATTATCACTGAAATTATCTCTGCACAATTTCACCTTACACATTCCTTAAGTTCTGAATTACCACATTGCCTCTGGTCCCCTGGCAGGAATTTCTATGGTTCTTTCTGGAATTTTTGGAATAATTCATTTCCCTTCTTTTAAATGTTTTCCTGTTGTCAGACATTGATTACACTCCTTTAAATAACCTACAAAGGAGTGTGTTTATGCCTGTTTTTTTCTTTTATAAGCATTGTACGGTATATTTAAAGCCATCAGTTCAGCTCAGTGCCGTGTAGCATCTAATGCTAAAGAGACATTTTACTGTAGCAAAAGGACAAGTAGTTGAACCTTCGAATCTGATAAAACATCAAACTTGTGCTATAAGATATATACAATGAGACTCTGCTCTTTTAGACCCCTTTTCCACCAAGTGCCAAGCGTCTGGTGCCAAATCTAGACCCGGTGTCATGCATTTGCAGCAGAAAAAGACTGCTGGTGCTGAAAAAATTGCAACAGCATGGCACCACTAAACTGCCAGGCCCAATGTTGGAACCACTGACATCAGTGGGCATAGAAAGGGCTTCCCCAAGAAATTCAGCAATGATTGGTAGATGCAGCCCATAGATTGGGCTGATTACTTTCCCATAGTAGTGACCCAACTTCTGTTAATAATGCTGCATAGTAATTTGTCTTCAAACCTGTTGAAATGTGGAGTGGTTCTCTAAAGGCACCAAGAGAGAACTTGCTCCATAATGGCAACAGCACAGGCAGTGCAATGGTGGAAAAGAGGTATTAGATCCTGGTTCTTTTGGAAAGTCTTCTTATGTTAAACACTGTACAATTGACAGTTGGGTTCATAAGTTTTTGGACAGCTTTTTTTGTAATTTTTGTCTCCGTACACCAAATCAAATCAAACAACCAAGACGTGGTGGAAGTGCAGACTTTCAGCTTCAATTCTAGGGGATTGGCAAAAGTATTACTTTAACTGATCAGGAATAACTTTTTTTTTTTTTTTAACACATTCTCCTATTTTCACAGTCTCAAAATTAATGGGACAATTGACTGACAAGCAGTTCCATGGCCAAGTGAGACCTGTTCCCTCATTATTCCATAACAAGTTTCCAGATCTGGAGCTTCCAGTTACTGAACTTGCATTTGGTAGCTGTTCACTGAAACTCTCAATATGAGGTTCAAAGAGGTGTTGATGCAAGTGAAGGAGGCTTAAAATTAAAACAAACAAAAAACTATCAGTGAAAAGAGGACAACTAAAGTTGGTGGTTAAACAACTCTTGCCTTAGTTAAAAAAAACTCCTTCGTAACGCCTAGCAAAGTCAAGAACACTCTCAAGGAGGTTGGTGTATTATTGTGAAAGTCTACAATCAAGAGACACCTCCATCAATATAAATACAGACAGTTTGCAACAAGGTACAAGCTACTAGGTCCACTCAAAAGGAGAGCCAGATTAAAATTTGCCAGAAAACATCTAAAGGAGTCTACCCAGTTCTGGATTTAAAAACTTTAGACAGCTAAAACCAAGATGAACTGCAGTGTACAGGGCTAGACGCTCTGCTCAGATGCAGCCAAATGCTGCAAAACTGATTGGTTTGAACTTCACGGTGCAAATTGATAATGACCCAAAGCATAGTGCAAAAGCAACCCAAGAATTTCTCAAGGCAAAGAAATGGGATATTTTTCAGTGACTATGTCAGTCACCTCATCTCAACCCAGTGGAGCAGCTTTTCAGTCACTGACAATAAAACTAAAGGCAGAGAGACTCACAAACAAGCAACAACTTGCAGTGCATCTCAAGGGAGGAAACACAGCATTTGGTGATGTCCATGGGTTCTAGACTTCAGGAAGTCATTGACTGCAAAGGATTTTCATCGAAGTATTTAAAAAAATCCTTGTACTTAAAATTATGTAAGCTTTTGCCATTACTTTTCAGCATTTGAACATGGGGACTGTGTATGAAAAATGGCTGTAATTCCTAAACAGTTAATGCAATTCTTGTGCTAAACCACTTGAATTAAAGCTGAAAGTCTGCACTTCGATAACATTTTGATTGTTTTATTTAATATCCACTATAGTGGTGTACAAAAGCTAAATTGCAAAAAATGTCACTGTCCCAAAACTTATGAACCTAACTCTGTCACACTCTGACATGCAGACAGGGGGGAGTCAAAGATCTGATCACCAAATCTTCAGATTAGTGGACTACTCACTCCATTTCCTGAGCTACAGCTGCCCCATTTGATGCAAATATTTACAATACCTCAACATCTGCAATACCTGGATCTCAAGCACACACTGTCACTCAATGACAAACAGAACAAAACAGCTGGAATGCAAATCAGTGTGATATTTATATTCTTTCAGTGTTTTTTATCTTTTGGAACTCTTGGTAATTTATCAGTCAAACATCTAACAGAAGTCATAATTCTAATCAGCCAACACAGTGTACTTTGCATCATACGAAAAATAATTTTGTAGCAAAGCTTGCAGCCATCTCTGAGTAATAAAGAGATTAGTCACCTTTGAGCAAGAGGGGATTCAGCCATCACAAAAAGGGAATACTTTGCCGCCAGTGATGCCATTTTGTAAATAGATTTTTGGTGCTAAAATGACTAAAGTTGTGTATTTTTGTCCTTTGTAACTAATGTGACGAAGAAAGCTGCCATAACTAAAAGGACACTGGCATGAGGCAGACATTTAGCAGGGATCTCAGCGAACTGTGGGCAGCGGCTGAGCTGTCAGAGGGAGCAGTCGCAGAACTGAAAGACATTGTTCAAATTTGGTGAAGTTATTGCCAGCAGAAAGGTGATTCTTTCTCAGAGGCAGGGTTGTCTGTGATCAATACACTGACTGTAAAACACATTAGTAAATGATTGGAAGTAGAATAAAAAATGTGGATTCTCCTGGCAGTGTAATGGAGGAGTAATTACTTTAAAGGAATAATGTCATTATGTCTAAAGAGCCTCGTGGCTCTAAGCCATGATGTGCAGTAATCAGTGAACAGTGCTGGGATGTCTACCTGGATCGATGCATTGAAACATACAGGGAAGAATCACACACACGCACACACACTGGATGTTTGTTGTTGTGAATCTTATTAATCAGCATGTTGTTGTCACTGTGAATAAATGAGCACAGCTCTCAGTTAAGTTTCTGTGCATCTTTTGAGTAGAAAAAAAAATCAAAATTGCTGCGCTGTTCCTGCTCCTGCTGCCATCGCATCTGTCTTCCTGTCCTGCGTGAGTGGAGATTTCTCCTGTAACTCTGTGATGCAGCACAACAACGTCAACAGGATGGGGTTTCAAGTCATCAAACAATAGCAAGCAGAGTTCAGCCCTGGAGCGACCTTATTGTAAAGTCAGTGTCATTAAAGGAGAGAAAGGAAAACTGGAAAAAAAAAAAACCCACATACACACATATGCTTCCTTCCCTGACTTTGCCCCTCCTCTCTTTCTGCTCCACTTCCCTATTGTTCAGCCTCATCTTAAGCCATACACACACACACTTCAGTGTGAGCCTGCTGAAAGTTCATGGGTCATTTAAACCTGAACAAAAACTGAATCTTTTTTTTTTCTAGCAATCTCTTCCTATTTGGAGGCAGTTTAGCCTCTGGAAATACAAACTAATCCTCATCCAGTTTAAACATCTAAAGCACCGTTTTAAGTTGAAGGTGGATAAAACCATCAGTTTAGTTCATTTGCAAATTCAGGGGGAAAGGGGCATGCTATTTCTGCCACTGAGAAGTTTAAATTTACAGCCTCCACATGATGAAAGCAAAAAGCTCATGCAAGTTATTTAAGACAGATTTTAATTAGGCTATAATAGATATTTAATTTTTCAGGCTGATGCCAAGGGTGGAGCCACGGGGTGGCCAGGGGGGGGCATTCTATTGATTGACACGTTTATGATTTCCCTCTGAACTCTGCTATCAACACAGGCCCATAACCACTTATTTTGCATTTCCCAATACATGCTTGGCTGCCTACATTGTACTCCTAAATGACAGGAAAACAATCAGACTTTACCGCTGGAATACAACTAGAAGAAGTTGAAAAAATGATAGCACTTTTCCCTCAGAACGTCTCATCTGTGATTACTTGCAGAAAACTGCCTGTAATGTTTGGCCACCCCACACAAGCAACTGTAGAGCCAATGAGGGAGTTACATTAACTTAGTATGTACATTTTTCTAATAGAACGATGTGTGCAGAAATATACACATTTGGTTAATGCAAACATCTAAGCAACCAATTACACTGCAGCAACTTAGTGCATTTGGGCATGCAGACAAGATGATCTGCTGAAGTTCATCAGAATGAGGAAGAAAGGTGATCTAAGGGACTTTGAATGCAGCATGACTGTTAGTGCTGCAGGCTGCTCTGAGTATTTCAGAAAATGCTGATCTCAAGAGTTTACAGACAATGGTTAAAAAAAAAGAAAACAAAACTCCAGTGAGCAACTGTTCTCTGGACAGAAATGCCTTGTTGATGGCAGAGGTCAGAGCAGACTAGCCAGACAACTTTGAGCTACTACTCCTGTCAGCTAAGAACAGGAAACTGAGGCTACAGATTGCACAGGATCGTCAGAATTGGACAACAGAAGATTGGAAAATGTTCTGCTGAATTTTGCGGAAACAACATGAGAGCAAGAATCCATCCTGCCTTGTTTCAGCAGTGCAGGCTGCCGGTGGTGTGATGGTGTAGGGATATTTTCTTGGCGCACTTGAGAGAGATACTTTATTCATCCCCTGATGGGGAAATTATACAGCAATATCTCCACACTTGTGATGACACACACATTGGCATGCAGTTATACTCATGCGCACACAAACAGAACTAAGGCATGCAACTGATGAGAGGAGAGTGAGGAGCCACAATGCAGCTTTTTACAGGCCCCAAGGAGCACTGTGGGGGCTCAGTGCCTTGCTCAAGGGCACCTCGGAAGTGCCTCCAACCTTCCTCCGCCACAGGCCTCCAACTGTGAGATTTCGGCCAGAGCCAGTCAGCAACCTTCTGGTTCCTTCCAGCCTCCACTTCCAACCTCCACAGAAGTTTCAAGCCAGCACCACTCAGCACCCTTTTGGTTCCAAACCAGTCACCAACAGACTGAACCCCTGCCCACCCCTTAGTAGACCCTTTAGTACTAACTGAACAGTAAATGCCAAAATCTCAGCAGAATGATCTCAGCACCTTGTTGAATCCATGCCATGAAGAATGAAGGCAGTTCTGTAAGGTGTATCTAATCATCTTTTTCCTTCGGCTGCTCCCGTTAGGGGTCGCCACAGCGGATCATCTTATGAATCCACATATTTGATTTGTTTTTACGCTGGATGCCCTTCCTGACACAACCCTCACCATTTACCCGGGCTTGGGACCAGCACTAGGAGTACACTGGCTTGTGGGCCCCTGTGGCTGGTTTGTAAGGTGTATCTAATGATAAAAAATAAATAAATATCAGTCACTTAAATACTCAGTGACTTGTATAACTGCTTCAAAATGATTTAAGAGATAAAGGTTTTGTGGTGCTGTACACTTTGATGTCTGTTATAAGCCGCTCAAGGAGATCATGATGACAGTGAAGAAGACCAGAAGGGGGAAGGTGAAAGAAAACAGATACAGCTTCACTGTCACAAGGACCGTTACACCTCTGATACCTTGTCTAGTTTTCTGGTTCAGTTAACTCCTCACTTCAGCCACTTCCTGTTCCCACTTTGTCACATTTTGTCTCCACTGCGCATTTAGACTCACCAACCACTTTATTAAGTGCACTTCTTAAACTGGACATTAGGACATGCCAGCCACTTTATTAGGTACACCTCTTAAACTGCACATTTAGACTTTAGTAGGTATGATTGCTCAAGTGCACATTTAAACTCACCAAACACAATAGTAGGTATGCCTTTTAAATTGCACATTTACACTTGTTGGCCTTTTTTTTTTTAGGCACACCCATTCACCTGCACGTTTAGACTTGCCGGCCACTTTATTAGGTATGCCTCTTAAATTGCACATTTACACTTATTGGCCTTTTTTATTAGGTCCACCTGTTGACCCTCACAGTGTCCCCAGTAGCGTAATGGTTTGCACATTCGCCTTACAAGCAAAAGGTCTCTGGTTCAATCCCAGGCGGGGGACACAAGCTCCTCTCACCATGAAGGGTTGCGTCAGGAAGGGCATCCAGCGTAAAACCTCTGCCAAATTACCACTGCCAATTAATCAGCTGTGGTGACCCCTTGATGGAGAACACAAGGGAGCAGCCAAAAGGTACACCTGTTGACCTGCACGTTTAGACTTGCTGGCCACTTTATTACATACACCTCTTAAATTGTACATTTACACTTGTTGGCCTTTTTTTTATTAGGTACACTTGCTGAACTGCACTTTCTTGGCATGGTTGTTGGTGCCAGACGGCAGCAGCAAAAATTCCGTGTTGTAGTTCTATTCATTATATTATATTATAATATATATATTATATTTTTATTCTATTGATACTGTTTGTGCTGCGTACACACGTTGCTGTTGTTGTTTACTTGTTGCTGGAACAGGAGAATTTCCCAGCCTGGATGAATAAAAGTGCTACCTTTCTGTCACTCCACAGGCCCTCAGTCTGATACATGTAAATATCCGTTGGTGGCAATACAACAAAAAATTGTGATGTACATTTTAAACTTTGCAATCCAGAGGTCGGTTTATCAGCTTAGCAGGGCATCATCTGACCGCTTTATGTGGTCTTACGTAACCGACACACAGCCAGGAGCCAGTGCGACACATCTGCCAGGAGATGGCAGCCTCGGCCACAGGCTTAAATACATAAATAAGGTAGACATGTAGGGGTATATATGTGTTTTTGCAGCGAGGGGAAGGTGAAAAATCCCCGGATAGGAGCGTAAACAAGAAGCATGAGCGTGTGTCAGAGACGGACAGATGCCACAGCGGTTTGTGAGGCCGACGGGAGGTAAACAGAGCTCCCCGTTTTCAGGGCGTTCA
>VUQH01004900.1:6541-20234 GCA_015106775.1 Etroplus canarensis | reverse complement strand
TTTGGCACACTTTGGGCTCATCTTCTGATGACATGTCACAAAGCTCAAATCATCTCAGACTGGTTTCTTGACCATGACAATGCATTCACTGCATTCAAATGGCCTCCAGAGTCACCAGTCCCAATTCAATAGACCACCTTGGTGTGCTGTGTTGAATCGAGATGTCATAGATGAGCAGCTGGCAAATCTGCAGCAAATATGTGATGCTGCCATGTAAATATGAACCAAAATCTATAAAGAATTTTTCCAGCACCTTTATGAATCAGTGTGATGCAGAATTTAAGTAGTTCTGAAGGCAAAAGGGGGCTCCCATCTGATACTGGTGTAGTTTTCAAGAATAAAAAGCAGAGACAGTGAAGGAGTGTCTTGAACCTGCTTTCTTTCTAATGGCCAGCAGGGGGCAGTAACTCAGGTTGCAAAAAGAAGTCAGATTATATGGAAGTCTGAGATTGATACTGTAAACTGATCAGGAGAGTGTTCACTGTGGTCACAGATCAAGTCTTATCAAATTTAATGTGTTAATTTTGTACTACTTAATGAGTTTCTCAATCAGATCCTGCAGTTTCAAAATAACAAGATGACAATAGCCAAAAGACTTTAAAAAGCAATGGGTAATGGGCAAGGTGACTACAACCATACAGTCTGTGGACAAACATAATATTTTTTCTTTGTTCTATCAAGTCTGAGTTTAAAACAAGCGTTCCTACGTGTTCAGTTATTAAATTTTTTACATAATCTCACCTTTTCACCTGTTCATTGGCAAGTGTTCAGGCGCTAATCAGAATCAGCGTTTGATTAAAGGCAGGTGCACCAGGAAGGTCAATCAGCAAGACGCACAGACAGTGCTAATATGTTGTGTGCTACAGGTGCCTAGTTAGAGTGATTACACTCAGGGCAATTTTCCAATGAAAAGCTTTTTACTTGTAACAAAATAAAATGGCTAACTGTGAGAAGAATTAAATTATAATTCCATTATAGGATATTTCACTAAAACTGTGAACATCAAAATAAACTCTCTGTTCCTGACTGTAAAGCAAACACAGTTAAGTCCAATTAATTTGGAGATCAGATGTAAATGTTTCTAACATTTCTGAGACTGATAAAACCTGATGTAGTGAGACTTAGTGTAGTTTGGGGTTGTGTCACACACATGGTGAAGTTAGTCTTTAACACTGGGACTGAGTGATCGTTAGATTTGTCAGTGGAAGGTGGTAGAGGCTCAAAGCTTTATCTCATTGACCTCTTCTGGTTGTTTTTTTTTTTTTTAATGTCTGGTGCAGCTGAAGGTGATCCTTATT
Source organism: Etroplus canarensis (assembly GCA_015106775.1). NCBI lineage: Eukaryota > Metazoa > Chordata > Actinopteri > Cichliformes > Cichlidae > Etroplus > Etroplus canarensis. Next base: position 18,936 of record VUQH01004900.1, on the reverse strand, counting down.
ATGTATTAAAACAATTTTAGTTGACTTTACCCAATCATTTGAGTTGGGTGTTACTAATCAGCTCAATAAGCAACTCAAATATTTCTGGCAAACATACCAACTACAACTTTGACTCTTTGGCTTGTAGAGCATTTTGGCAAAGTTGTGCCCCACATGTGGATGACATCTGGCAGCAAGAAGTGGGTCAACCATTGAGCAAAACTCCATGCTGTGTGTCTGGTCCTAACCAGAAGCATCTGAATAACTGACAAATTGTGAAACATCCCTGTAAAGGAACAAATACATTTGGCAGAACAATGACTTTAAGACGTGACTAAAATGACATGCTAAATCTTTTACTGGCCTAAAATTAGTCATGTTGATTCTCAGTGAATTCGTTTGTTTAAAAAGTAGTACAGTAGTGAATCATAGCACAAGAAGTACAGTGAATGAATGTACGTCCACCAGTCACTTTATTAGGTACACCTGTTCAACTGCTTCTTAATGCAAACATCTGATCAGCCATTCACTTTGCAGTAACAATGTATTTAGGTCAAGATGACCTGCTGAAGTTCAAACCAGATCAGAAAGGGGAAGAAAGGTGATTTAAGTGAAACTGAACGTGGCATAATTGTTCATGCTAGACAGGGTGGTTTGAGTACTTCAGAAACTGCTGCTTTACTGGGATCTGTAGGGTTTACAGAGAACAGCTGGAAAAAGAGAAAACATCCAGTTAGCAGCAGTTCTCTTGGCAAAAATAACTTGCTGATGCCAAAGGTCAGAGGAGAATGGCCAGCCTGCTTTGAGGTGATAGGAAGGTAACAGCAACTCAAATAACCACCCATGACAACCACGCATGCAGAAGAGCAACTCTGGATGCACAACACACTGAACCTTGAAGCAGACTGGCTACAGCAACAGAAGACAACGCTAAGTACATCTCCAGTCAGCTTTAAAAAAAGAGGAAAAAAGAAACTGAGGCAACAATTGGACAAAAAAGACTGGAAAAATGCTGCCTGCTTTTATAAGTTGTGATTTCTGCTGTGACATTTGGATGGTATGAACGCATGGATCCCTCCTGCCTTGTATCAAAGGTTCAGGCTGCTGTGATATTTTGGTGTGGCATTGTACACTTTGGGCCCATCTTCTGATGGCTGCGTCAGGCAGGATAACGAGACATGTCACAAAGCTCAAACTGGTTTCTTGAACATGACAATGAGTTCATTTTACTGAAATGGCTTCCACAGTAACCCCAGATCTCAGATCCGATAGAGCACCTTTGGGATGTGGTGAAATAGGAAATTCAAATCACTGATGTGCAGCTGACAAATCTGTAGCAACTGTGTGATGTGATCATGTCAATATAGATCAATATCTATGAGGAATGTTTCCAGCACTGTGTTGAATCTATGCTATGAAGAAAAGAGGCAGTTCTGAAGGCAAAAAGGGGTTCCAACTCAGTGCTAGCAGGGTGTACCTAATAAAGTGGCTGGTGAGGATATGTCTGTTAAAGACCTGATGTAGTAGCAATTGGAACAGCAAGGTATTGATCCTAATGCTGCACACTTGGAGCACTCTAAGCTGACTCACAGTTACTTCTGTGTGATCCTGTCACTTTGTCTCAAAGACTGATTACAAGCATGACCATCAGATCGTCATGGCAGATTCAACTGAAGTGACTTCATTTTCCACCTGGCTCCTCCATACTTATGAACTCATGGACTAAATACTGGTCTATCTCCGTGGCGGTGTGTTTTAGTAACATGCAGTTTGTTAGTAAATTCTTATCTCTGAAATTCCATTTACAGCCAGCATATGTTTGTGTCTTCTTTTCTTTCTGACAAGTCTAAGTTATTTCCTGATTATTCTTTTCGGAAAAAAGTCAATCTTTGTAACTACAGTATGACCACTAAAAACATGAGGAATGCATTTCATTGAAATTAGTTTTACACAAGCCAAAAAAGTAACAATCCACTTGCAACATTTTCAAGCCTTGGTCTTACGCTTTTAAAATGTCTCACATGTAGGACTTGAATAAGTTTTGGCCACCAGGGAGCTGACAGCACTATGCAGGAGCAATGGGAATACCAAGGCAGCTCTCTCAGACCACCCATGGTGGCACCAGCACTTAAAGAGGGAGCATAAGTTCCATCAGTGTTTTGATTTTGGATTCAAAGCATCCACTGGCTGTCTGAATTCTAAATATTATAAGTCACACTTTTATGTTTACCATCCTAACATTCATTACATCCCTTTTTTATTTATACTTTTACACAGAGTTTGACAGATTCATGCATATTTATGGGCTTGCAGCTGAAATCAAAGTGAACACATTTTTTAATGGTTTCCCCAAAACTCAACCTGACAAATTGCCAATCACATCATAGGTCTTACTTCAAAACACATGGCTCAACCGGTTGCAACGGTGGTCTTCAAGTGTGAGTTGTGAGTAATTTTCATGGCATGAAGTGGATAACTTTATTTATCTTCACACATTCTGTGGTTGATCTGTAATCATAACGATAAGTATCCTAACCCTGTGCTATCAGAATACAAGATTTTTGGTTTTTAATGTTATTTTTTCCTTATGCCCAGACAGGGGAGAACAAACATTTTATGAAATACATATCAAAAGCTATTTACTTTTTAATTTTTATTTTCCAAAAAAGCCATTTTTTTGTTTATAAGAAACATAGTGTTATGGGGAGGCTTATTGTTGGGATTGTCCATGATGACTTGCACACGTTGTTAATCAGCATGTACTATTCATACGTTTTCAATATGGTAGAAAGACCGATGATCCCTTGTCTGCCAGCCCCCACTTGGAGTTGAGGATGCCACCTGTTCAACCATTTCTACACTTACCTGGACAAGCCACTGAGCACAGTGAGGGTCATGTTTTTTGACTTCTCCAGTGCATTCACCACCATCAGCCCGGCCCCTACTGGGTGAGAAGTTGAGAGTGAGGCAGGTGGATGCCTCCCTTGTGGCCTGGATTATTGCCTACCTGACTGGCAGGCCACAGTATGTGTGTCTGCAGCACTGTGTGTCAGACAATGTGGTCAGCAACACTGGAGCCCAACAAGAGACAGTTCTCTCTCCTTTTCTCTTCAGCCTGTACACCACAAACTGTAGTGGACAACTTTGTCACATGGTGCAAACAGAAGCATCTGCAACTTAATGTGACAAAGACTAAAGAACTGGATGTGGGCACGAGAAGGACAAAAACACCAGTGACCCCTGTTTCCATCCATGGGGTCTGTGTGGAGATAGTGGAAGACAATGTTTTCACATTAACAATAAACTGGATTTCATTAAAGAAACAGAAGCCATCTGCAAGAAGGGCCAGAGCTGTCTCTATTTTCTGAGGTCCTTCAATATCTGCCGGACGGTGCTCAGTAAGTTTTAAGAGTCTGTGGTAGCCAGTGCCATCCTCTATGCTGTAGTGTGCTGGGACAGGAGACTGAAAGTAGCGGACACCAACAGACTCAACAAACTGATCCACAAGGCCAGTAATGTCGTAGGTGTGGTGCTGGACTCTGACAGTGGTGTCAAAAAGGAGGATACTGTCCAAGTTAAGGACAAAATTGGACAGTCCTTCCCTCTCAGTCTCCACCCTTTCCATGACATGCTGGACAGGCACACGAGCATGTTCATCAGCAGATTCATCCCACCACGGTGCACCACGGATCGCCACAGGAAATCCTTCCTACCTGCGGCCATCAAACTCTATAATTCCTCCCTGTGACACCTTGACTAGTTTCTTTCTATCACCATATCTTGTACATATTGTAAATAGTTTTTAACTTTAGAGTTCTTGTATGTTACATTTAAACTTTATACATACACATAATTGTAGTATAAAAAAATAGACTACATATACATAAAAGATAGTTATAGCCACTGTGAAAACACCCATTGGCTAGGTAAGTCCAGAAGTCTCGAACTAAGCTTGATGTTTGAAAACCCTCAAGGGGTGGATCTGACTGAAAAACTGCACACTCAAGTGTCAATCACAATTCAAGCCTGCCCTAAAGCATCCTCCATTTTTTCTAACAGGGAGCATAAGTTTTAAATTAACATCAAGTTGTATTAAATAAGACTAAAAACTAGAAATTGAGACCATAAATTGATCTGGAAAGTGTTCATTGTGGGAGCCAATGGGCTGTTTTCCCCATTGAAAATATGTTTAGTGGGGCTGTCAAAATTAAAGAGTTTAGTCCAGATTAATTAATTTGCATGATTAATCTGATTACAAATTTTAATGCATGTGCATTGCACAATGACTTAAAATTCCACAATTCCACATATTGGCACGAATTGGCGCTCCAACGGTATCTGACCGCAGACCCGACTCGATCAAGATGAATCATAGTGGCCCTCTTGATGGGACATTTGAGTAAAAAAAAATAAATGGAACAATTGACCAACATAAAGTAATTTGCGCACAGCAGGAAGGCATTTTCGTTTTATAAAAGCACTTCCAGCTCAAAGCACCACGTCAACCCGAAGCATACTTCAGTCAGGGATGCCTCTTCAGGTACTTCGGCAACCGAAACGCCCAGCTTCCACCAAACTACCCTCACCCATTGTTTGGGCCTCAGTAAGTCTACCTCTGACAAATTTTGTGTTTTATTTTGCTATTTTTTTTAATTATTATTTTGCAATCTGGACAGATCTGGTTAAACTAGTAGAAAATGCAAACAGTGCTGCTTCTTATTGTTCAAATTAAAGAAAAGCACAAACCAAGCAATGGGGGAAAACATTTCAAAGGTGACAGTCACACCATACTGTACAATGTATTACTTTTACTAATATGTTGCATTTGATGCCTCAATTTCTCTTTATTTCAAAAATTTGTCTCACACTAAACCAGGGTCAGAGCACAGGCAGTGGGGTTAGTAAACAAGTTATTGAATGTTAGAATGGACCTTGGCCTCAAATGATGCAGGGGAAGGTTGGAGGTAAGGGCTGAGTTGAGGGAGCCAATGAGTGCCACTGGCTGGTAGCTGAGGTGGTGTGGAGAGCAGGGCAAGCAGGGAAGCCAAGCATGGTGCTGGCAGGTGAAGGACTGAGGTGGTTCAGCTGGCTGGTGTGAGGCTGAGCTAGAACGTGTTGGCAGGCAGGGCTGAGCTGTGATCCTGAGACATGAGGAGTGAGTGATAAACTTAACAAAAATAAAAATGAACATTGGATGCACTATTCTAGAGTTGGTGAAAGAGCTTTGACTGTCAAATCACCAAACTGGCAAAGAATGGATGAAATTCCAGGTTAGATATAAAGCAAAGGTTGATCAGTGGACGGACAAAAAGGTGTGCACAGCTGTTAGCAGGACATTTTGACCCTTTGGTATTAAAGTTTTGGCCATCACTCGAGCATATTTGGATGACAAGGCAAAGTGCTAATTTATCAGCTAACATTAGGAAGCTTTGTTAATAAGCTGTATCCATAAATTGGATGGGTGCAATACACAGAAACAGCCACGCTATATGGACAAAAGTATTGGGCCACACCTCTTAATCATTGCATTAAGATGTTTCATTCCATCCCAATACCACAAGTGTATAAAATCAAGCACCAAGGCATGCCTTTACAAATATTTGTGGAAGAATGTGTCATTTTAATGAGCTTAATGACTTACAGCATGGTATGCAAGTCTTACATCACCAAGTACAATTCCAAGCATTGGATGAACTGCATGGCACACTGGACTCTCTTCTGTGGAGTGACAAATGAGGTGTCTCTATCTGGCAGTCTGCCTGGCAGCCAGACAGGCAGAGATATCTATGGAGTTCTTTTTCTGGGGTTGGCCTGAGCATCTTAGTTCGAGTGAGAGGAATTGTAAATGCTTCAGCATACCAAGAAATTTTGGACAATTCTTTGTTTCCAACTTTGAGGGAGGAGTTTGGGGACGGCAAATTTCTGTTTCAACGTGACTGTACCCCTGTACCCAAAGCAAGGTCAATAAAGACGTGGCTGGAAGAACTTGAGTGGCACGCACAGAGCCCTGACCTCAACCCCATCAGACACCTTCGATATAAACGAGAATGGAGATCGTGAGCCAGGCCCTCTCATCCAACATCAGTGTCTGACCCCACAAAGCTCTTCTGGATGAATGGGCAAAAATTCCCACAGACACACGCCGATATCTTATAGAAAGTCTTCCCAGAAGAATGCAAGTTGTTATAGCTGCAAAAAGGGGAACTCCATATTAAAGTGTATGGATTCAGAATGAGATTTCATAAAAACTCTTGTAGGTGTAATGTGTGGGTGGCACATTACTTTTGTACATATAGTGTACCTGCTAATTAGCGCTAAGCAACATCCAAATAAAATATTAGAATTTCACTCTCCAAACCTGAAGCACAGACTGCTTGGTCATTTTTCACAGCAGGCCACATAATTTGGCAGATAACTGCAGTAAAAATGCTCCAGAACCACAAACACGCTGAGCAGCTACAGTTGCAAATGTTGGCACACCTGTAAATCAATCACCTACACCCCTAACAATAAGCCTTAACAAAATCCAAACAGCTGGGGTTTTAAAAAATTCACCCATGCACAGTTATGAAAGTAGCTTCAGAGCCCAAAACCATTTATGTACCAGGCTGTGAACTTGCTTTTTACATGCAAGTTGGACATCATAACATGGGTCTCTGTGGGGACCGACTTGCTTTTCAAGCCAGCATCAAGTGGCCAGTGGAAGAACTGCAGATTTTGGCATTTTTCAGCCTTGGAATTTGTTGCTTGTCTATAAGAAGGTATTTTTGTTTCTGACACACTTCGATTGGCAGATTTTCAAAAAGAAGATCTCTGTTCAGTCCAGACTTGGACTGTGAACATTTATGAGGGTGGAGAGACATGAGAGGGGCACATGTAAGCTCACATGGGTCCAAACCAAACACTCAGACTAAGTGATGAAACTTGTTCTACTTGTGATTTATGGGGATGTTTCTCACCATCTCTCCCATGGAATCACATATAGGTTGAATTTCACTGAGTGTGTTGGCGTTTTCATCTCTGGTGAAGGTTGTTTCCTGGCACCGGTTATGTTCTCCTTTCGAGCGAGGAGCACCTCTAAACTGTGTGAGCATGTGCCAGGCATTTGGACAGGTGCCTAAAGTGGCAGCGCGCCGATTCCAGTCCCCCTGGGCCTCGCCTGTATTTGATACGCTACATCAGACACCTCGCAGTCAAGCATGCGCTTACAGGCCAAGCTTTGGGACCAAAATTATCCTTCCTGTGTTCTGAGAAGGCCTTCCTCTGGGCTGGTAAACAGCCCTGCTTGTTAGAGCAGTTGTAGCTGTCAGAGATGTAGAAAACAAAAAAAAAAAAAAAAGCTCCCGCCTCGTTTATCCCACAGGCGAGTCTTTTAAGAAGGTGCGTGTGCATGTAGTGTCTTCATTGTGCTCTAATTTATGAAATCCTGTAGTTCTCTGCGGGAAAAAAAAAGTTTATCATTCCAACTTCTGCAGCGCGAGTATCTCTTCTGCACTTTTTCTTATCGCACCAAAGTCTTCCTTTAAGACCTAAGGGAATGCACCTAGTTAGTTAAGACCAACATAAAAATATACTTCTGCGTCTGCTTTCAAGAAAGGAAATGCTTTCTTCCATGCCCCAATTTAAGCTACCATGAATAATAGATGTATTCATAAAGAAACTATAAATTTGACTGAGCAGAAATCTAAATATACTGTGATACTCATTTTAACGAGCACTTTCCCATTAATATGTTGCAATTAAAACATACTTTGAAAAAGGGATCATCATGAAAGGAGACATTTTTGATACAACCTGAATCTGTATTTTTTTCAGGAAAAGCACACAGTTTTTGCATTCAGTAATTATCCCTGCATAGCAGTTGCTACAGTTCTCAATACGCACAGAGGGATTACAAGGAAATGATGCATGCATGTAATCCACCGGTACTCAGCATGATCATTCTCACTGTGCACTGTTTACAGCAACAGCAACATCAGAGCTGCTGCTAGTTGAAAATCATTCAACTGAAAGATCAGACTCAAAGGATAATTCTAGTTTATTACAGCCCCTATTAATGTGGCTCCACCACTTGTGCAAACTTTAGATTCTCCACCTCCATGGTAAAGAACTAGGCACAGTCTCAAACATGTAAACACGTGGGCAGGTACAGACGAGTATGCGGGGGTGGTTTGCTCAGTTGGTAGCCGCACTGCAGTTAGTAAAATGGCAGGGTGGCTAATTACTGTATTTATTTTTTTATCAAGATTCATAAACAAATGTTTTCAGTGATTGACACAACCTAGCTAACTACTGTATTTACTTTTACCAAGACTCATAAACAAACGTTTTCAATCATTTACCTAACCTAGCTTACTATTGTATTTGATTTTATGAAGACTCATAGGCAAATGTTTTTAATTATTTATGTAGCCTAGCTAGCTACTTTTACTTTTACCAAGACTCGTGTTTTCAGTGCTGTCTGTATAAAATTGTCCCCTCCGGAATGATGAGACGTCCTTGATCCCTTATCCTCAGTAGACCTACCACATACCAGTTTTGTAGGGAAGTGTCGGTAAATAGCATTCGCCACACTTTTTTTTTAAATCAGAATCACACAACATGTTTAACCTTGAGCTTGCAGTTGAGATATGCTCTTCTGCATCCATTCATAATTTAAATTACTGTTGGCTTCCTACCAGCTTGAAGCAGTCTGGCCATTCATCTCTGAGCTCTGGCCTCCTCCAAGCTCCTTTTCGGACCATTCTTTGTAAACCCTAGAGATGATTGTATGCGGAAATCCCAGTAGATCAGTAGTTTCTGAAATACTTGTAGCAGCCCACCTGGCACCATCAACCATACAACATTAAAAATCACTTAAATCCTCTTTCCTCCCCTTTCTGATGCTCGGTTTGAACTCCAGTGGCTCGTCTTGACCGTGTCTGCATGCCTAAAGGTATTGAGTTGCTGTCATTGGTCAATCAGATATTAGATTAACAAGCAGTCAAACAGGCGTACCTAAAAGCCTGGCCAGTGAGTGTATTTAGGAAAAGACACTGGGGCTATCCTGTCAAGAATTTCTTACACTGAAATAATAATAGGAAATATATATAGCAAAGTTTGCCACTGAAAAACACACATAGTTTAAATAATTGCAAATGATGACTTATTTCATAAATTATTTGTTTGTTTTTATTATTGAACATGTTCCCCCACAGGATAGGAAAAAATACTTAGAGGTATTTAAAAACTAACTTGCATCTTTCTCTTCCTATGGCAGGTTTATTAGCTTGAGAGAAGCGTTTATGTAAGAAAAAAATTTCAAAAACAAGAACACTTCTCCCATCTGTGTGTGTTTTTTCCACAGGGCTCAGTATGTGCAGTAAGCAAAATGCACACAGACACATTTGGGAGAAGATTTTGCATAACAATAGGAAATTACAGTGAACACTGCTTTTCTTTTTAGTGGTTGTTGTTGTTGTTATTGTTTTTTTTCTCCAAAATGCTGTTTTTATTACAATATTATGATGAAATAATCACCCTCCCTGGAGTTCTGATGGTAATTATCAACAACCTCCAGAAATAATGAGTGCCACAAACACACGCGCGCTCATGACAAATCCAACTCTGTGTGGTTAAAAGATTCTTACAGAATTGTTGCTGCTCACAAAGATGTCAAAATCTATTCTTATGTCACAGAGTTCCTTCTTTTTTCCTAGCTGTAAGAGTTTTTTAAGTTTATTTATTTGTTTAAAAAATGCATTTAATGATTTTACACCCACATCTGAAAACAAGCCAGATAAGTAATTTTGACAGGAGGCAATTTTATCCTAGTTTGGAATTCTTCCAGGAACCAGGGTACATACAGTAAAACTTTAAAACTGTAATACGGAGATCTGGTGAAGGACATGGGTTTGAGGTTCGGCAGCGGCCTGTAATCCATGAGATAAAGCTGAAAAGCCCCTGAAGCGAGAACGGATGAGTTCTCCAGATGGGGAAATAAGGAGAGGCAAGAGGACAATAGCTGAAGAGGCAAGAAAAATGAATTCAGTCCATTTCACAAGGTGCTGTTTATTGGCAATTATACTCAAGTACTTCAGACAGTTTGTGCGTGGAAGTGAGAGTGACAGTGCTTCACTTCTCATCAGGCGAGGATAAACAAGACTGAGGTGAATGTGAGGGCTGTTCAATCACACCATGCGCGATCCTCAGGCTTCCTGTCACCGTAGCCTTCAAATGTATTCTTTGCACAATTTGTTTTGTTGTTCTTTTGTTTGTGACAAGATCCTCAGTGTGTCCGCCTACGCAGCAATACTTTGATGTTCCTGCCTTGAATACATAAATGAGAAGTGGACTGTTCATTTAATCAAGCTCATTTCCACAGGGTCATCTCAGTTTTAGGCTGGAGGACTGAAATGACTGCAAATACTGTATTCAAAGAGACTGAGGCCAACTTTTGACTTTTTAGTCCACTTCGAATATTACCTTCCTTCCTTTTGATCTGTAATTGTTTTTTTTTTCTACAGTGACCTTTGTGTGGATTGCTTCAGAGTTGTTCAGGAAATGCTGATTAATGATTTTTTTTTTTCTGCTTCAGAATCCAGTTAACCCCTATATTTGGTTGGATTTCACGCTGTAAGTGGGAGCACTGACAAGTCAGAACAGTCTCACAGCAGTTCATGTAAAAGCTTGTATTTTTTCCTGTTCATGGACACAAACTGTCATGTTTCCGTATCACAGAGTGCAAATTTCAAAGCAATGTATTATACAGTATACAGAAGTATACAGCAGCAATTCCAGAGCCTCTTGGGGCCCTAGGCAAAAATTCACAGGAGGGCCCTCCAACCAGCGGTCATCACCATCATGTTATGGACAATATAACAGATCCAATGCAGAGGATTAAACTCAGGTACTGGAAACTGCACTGATTTGTACATTATTCAGCATCATAAAACCACTAGGCCTACATCACAGATATAAAAATTCAAAATACACACACCAAACTTCACATCTAGCACAATAATTTCCACCAATACAATAGTTTTGTGTCCCTGTAGTGTCGTGGTTTACACATTCGCCTGACAGGCGAAAGGTCCTTGGTTTGATTCCAAGTGGGGACACAGGCTCCTCTCAGCATGGAGGGTTGTGTCAGGAAGGGCATCAGGAGTAAAATTTCTGCCAAGTCACGGATGTGAATTAATACACTGTGGCAACCCCTTGGGGAGAATACAAGGGAGCAGCCGAGGACACACGTGTCCAAATTTCTTTGCATCTAAATTTCATCACTTTTCATTCATAGCTTGACAGTTAGTTTGGTTGGACCCAGCTTCCATCAGTTAACTCAAAATAAGTATTGTCCAAGCTAGCTGATTTCCCTTTACCCACCACCCTATTACTGGTGTCCCATAAAACAACAGGAAGGGCATTACCGTAGAAATGGCGGAGCCTATGTTTATTTCAGTAACAGTGTACAAGAGCAAGTTGACTGCTTATTAAGTATTAATACAATAATTACTAGCTTCTATGTTCTCTTAGCCAGCTAACTTGATTTGACTGAATGACTGGCAAACAGAAACATTGAAACTGAAACAAGATTTCAAAGTGGAGACAGCTGTTATTTACAGAAATGGGGCCTTGATATTTTGATGGAAGACAAAGCCAACAACAACTGAGCAGCTGGAGAATCTAGACAAGGAGATTAAAGATTTGGAAGAATTTAGAACCAAAACACAATGTCTGCAAAAGCTTTGGGTTGGCCAGTTGATTTTCTTCTTGGTATGTCAACTGCAGGTGTCCTGACTCTGACTCCCAGCCCAGCGCATTTGGCTTGGTAATGTCTCTCCTCCACATTTAAGGCTAGACTATCAGCATTTATGTATTCAGCATTATATTTAATTGTTATTTTCTGCTCCATTTCTTGCCTTTTTGTCCTCTTCCTCTTTTTTATTATTTCTTTTCCCATTCCCAGAAGGGTCACTCCTCTTCATTTTCGTTGAGTGGCTTTCATTTTCATCATTAGGTTTGTTCAAACAGAATCACTCAGGCCACTTGAAACAGGAGTGGGTGGAGTCAGGTGGGGACCCATAATGGAGGTCAAGTCTTTCCTACTTTCATAGCAAACTTTTCACATTCAGAATCAGAATCAGAATACTGTATTAATCCCCAGGGGGGAAATCACTTGCGTTACAGGCGCTTTGTTCAGTATAAATTCTAATGTAGTTTAAAGTGTGTCAGCCCTTGGGGGCCCCAGAGGAGGTGCCTGCCTTGCCTGGTGGTAAGCTGTGCCTCTGGAAGTATATTTCATGTCATAAGCACAAGTTTTTCCTGCAAGAGCAGAGAGGCTTCACCGTGGCAAGAAAACAAAGCCTAACTGTTGTATTTTAACCTAAACCATTGTCTTTTAAAAAAAAAAAAAAAAAAAAATTAACCAAAAAATT
>VUQH01004899.1:9080-21377 GCA_015106775.1 Etroplus canarensis | reverse complement strand
CATAATTACCAAAGCCACTAAGGCAGCTATGGTGGTGTCTCCATAGTGTAGCAGTTTATACATTCACCTCACAAGCGAAAGACACAAATCCCTCCCCTAACTAGCCAAGTTAGTTATGATGATGAAAATAGCCAACATTATTTGGTAAAATATCGGGATGTTAGCATGCTGATGTTCATTTTTACACGAATGTAATGCTCGTGTGCAGGATTACAACCCCGTAGCTGCAAGCCTGCTTTAATTTTAAAGTTGGAAATTTTCATATGGGGACTTGCAAATTAGATATTAAAATTTGTGGCACTGGTGCCAAAACAGATTACATGGTTTCCTGAATATGAAACGGGCTTGCTCATATTGACAAACCTATAAAAGAATTCTCACTATACATCCTGTATGACGAAAGTATTGGGCCACCCACACATTACATCTGCACTAGCTTTTAAATGAAGCTGATCTCCCCTTTGCAGCTGTAATAACTGCATGCTGACTTTCTGTAACATTTTGGAGTGTGTCTGCAGGAATTTTGCACCCATTAATGCAGAAGAGGGCCAAGCTTGCAATTTCTGTTGTAGTTCATCCCAAAGGTTTTTGATGGAGTTGAGGTCAGGGCTTTGTGCAGGTCAGTCAAGTTCTTCCATGGCAGACTCACCCGACCGTGCCTTTGTGGACCTTGCTTTATACACTAGGGCACAGTAATGCTGGAACACAAACGTGCCTTCCCCAAGTTGTTGGAAGCATAAAACTGGCGAAAATATCTTGATAAGTTAAAGCATGGGTTTCCACGGCTGAGCACCGTCACACTATTTGTGATATTCTCGCCAGGGGAGCACACCTCAGCACTCAGTGACCTCACTCCATAACTTTATATGATCTGCCAAGTTGTGGCTGAGTTACTGTGGGTCTAAGGCTCTAAATGCTTCCACTCTGCAATAATACCACTTGCAGTCGATGGTGGAATATCTAGGAGGGAAGAAATTTGAAAAACTGACTTATTAAAATGGTACCAAGCTCAAATATTGTGAGCTCTTTAGAACAGCCCATTCTTTCACAAATGTTTGCAAAGCTAGACTGCATGGCTAGGTGCTTGATTTTATATACCTGTGGGACAGAATTGAACACCAGCATTCTATGATTAAGAGGTGTTGTCGTGGTCCTGGGTTTTTGTGTTGTTTTTCTGGATTTTTTAGCATTCTGTATAATGTTTTGGACATCATCCTCTTTTGGGATGGACCTTTCTTTAGCTGGGAGCTATACCCTCTTTGTATTTTGTATTATGGATTCTGATTTCTGTGATGTCTTTATATAAGAGCCTTAGCTTTGGAATTTTGATATTAGGGTCATTGCGATTATTTCAACACTCCTCGTGTCTTCTTGTCTCTTGTCACTGTGTATTTGTTCATTATGCTTTTCCTGTAGACTTCATTGGGTTTTGAGCTTCTGCTTTTTATTGAAAGTTGGTCCTAGTCTCATATCGTGCTTTTATTAGTTCCCTCCAAGTCTCCTCTTCCACAGCTCTTGTCCCTGCCTATGTTTTGTTCCGTCTGCCATAGAGTATAGGATTTTCTTTTATCGCTCTTATAGCTTGTTTAGCAGCAAGTTAATTACTAGTTGATGAACAAAGTAGAGCATTTATGTATTTAAGAGGCAGACGTTTCTCTTGTAAAACTGTCAAACTCCTCACCTCTTCGTTGAGTCTCTTCACAGGCCTCTCCCTGGAAGCCTGACTTACAGATGCACTTGCAGGAAGTGCCTGAGAGGACAGGAATCCCACTGTTCCTGCAGGGGGCGCAGCGGCAAGCGTCAAACTGCTGCAGGTACTCATCCAATGCAAGCTGCAAGTTGGCCACCCTTGCACCTAGGTGGTCGGCTACTGTGCTGAGGCGCACAAGCTCATAAATTGGCATGATCTAATTGGAGGAAGGGTACAGACAGGACAAGGAGAAAGAGAAAAGTTCATTGCAAGCAGATGACCACAACAGAAAACTAACAAAACGAAGCACAGAATTTGTCAGTCATGTTATTCTTTAATCCTTCTTGTGTTTTGTTTTTGTTTCTTTAACTCATACCTCAAATTCAATGAGCGCTGGGTTGTATTTGAGAGATGCCCCCCACTTCTGGTACATCTCAGGGGTCCTGACTACCTGCAGGCCAGCACTGCTGTCTGTGATTCCTCCTTTTACTAGCGTGTCAGTGTCCTCAACAATAGCTGAATCAGAGTTTGCCACTGTGTTTCCAAAAACAAAGCAAACCAAAGCATCACCCCCCCTTTCCAAGATCCAAGAGCACCTTATAAGAGCGTTCCATTTAATGTGAAGGAGCTTGAAGTCAATTAAATCTTATGGGCACCACAACTAGTCAGCTTAGATACCCATCAAATTTTTATGTCTCACCTCCTAGGAATGATCCGTCTTTTCGGCAATGCTGTCCTGACAACTTGGGCTGTAGTGCTACAGTGTCGCCGATTGGAATGCTTAAACCCAAAGAGGCACCAATGCATCTACCAACCTCTTGACCATTCATTTCTGTGAGAGTTGGGGAAGAGATAAAACACGTTAGTTTCCATTTCGTGTGGTATTAGATTACAATGATATACAAAACGGGATCCCGCAGTACTTGATTCTGCCATAGCTGTTTTGTTGACAGCCACGATGTGTTCCAGGGTCCCTCCCATGGTCCCCTCTGTAACATAGTGGGTGCCAAATGAGTTGAGGAATCGGGAGTACGTCCCAAAGTCGTACTGTTCTGGGAGCTCCGTGAGTGAAACATAGAAATCTTCATTAAGCATCAGCTCATTAGTTCTCATCTTGAAGTGGGCCGTTTGCACTTTGGAAAAAAGCCTAACGAACCCCAAATTCTGAGAAGACAAAAAACGCAAGATTTTGTTACTCTGAATTTGAAAATACCTTTAAATATTTTTTTAAAAATAACTATGGAAAATAAACTTCTGTCCAAGAAATAAAGCTGCAAACTTAAAGGAAGTGCACCCTCTTTCAGTTCTATAGTTTTAACTGTGAAGACATAAAATAATATCTGGTCCTTTCCAGGTCCTAAAATTATTTAATTCTAACTTCAAGTATAAAATAACACACATATTTCACTGTCATTATCCCAAAGACAAAGCCAATCCAGAGAAACCGTGTGTGGAAAAGCTAAGTACACCACATGGTTCAGCAGCGTTTACAATCACCTTTAGCACCAATAACTTGAAGGAACAATTTTCTGCATGATTTTAACAGTTTTTCACATCACTGAAGAGGAATTTTTGGTACACTCCTCTTTACAACGCTGTTTTTGTTTTGTGGGAATTCATTTATGCATAGCTCTCTTAAGATCCCGCCACAACATTTCGGTCAGGTTGAGGTCTGGACTTTATAATACCTTGATTTTTCTTTTATCCACTCTGTTGCTGATTTCCCCATATACTTGGGGTTATTGTCATGTTGCATGACCTAGTTTTGGTTTAGCTTTAGCTGCTGGCCAGAAAACCTCACATTTAACCCTAGAAAACTTTGGCATGCAGAGGAGCTCATGGTCAACTCAATGACCGCATGGTTATGGGATCCTGTGGATAGAAAACAAGCCCAAATCATCTTCACTCTGCCACCGTGCTTGACAGTTGGTACGAGGTGTTTGTTCTGATAAATTTTTTTGGTTTTCGTCAAACGTGGTGCTGTGCATTATGGCCAAAGATCTCCACTTTGGCCTCAGTTGTCCAAAGGACATCCAGAAATCTTCTGCAAACCTAAGCTGTACTGCCATATTCCTCTTAGAGAGAAGAATCTTTCACTGGCAACCCTTTCTAACAATTCATACTTTTCAAACTTTTACTAATTGTACTGTGATGAGCTTTAATATTTAACATCCCAACTGAGGCCAGTAGAGTCTGAGACGATCTGAAATGATAACTCTTGGGTTTTTGTTTTTTTGGGAAATTCTTTGTCTGACCTCGGGGTGAATTTGCTTGGATGTCCTCTCCTGGGAAGATTATCTTTCTCACTGTAAAATGACTAGTTTAAAATTGTTTTGAAATGGCCTTTTAACCCTTCCCAGACTGATGGGAAATAACAATTACTTCTCTAAAGATCATGGCTGAAATCAGAATCAAAATACTTTATTAGTCCCAGGGGTGAAATTGCTTATATCTTTCCTCCTTGGCATTGTGTTACGACACATCTGAATGCTCCAGACCCACAAAATGCAAAAACTTCTGCTTTTATAGAGGTACTTATGATGTCTAATGATCAATCCATCAAGCGGATTTTATTCTGTCTGCTACTTACCCTCTTAAATCCCATAGAAGCAGTGAGAGTGTACAAAATTGTTCACACACTGCTTCTGCATTTTGGCTCAGTTTTTTTAAATAAATAATGACAAGTGTAATATATGTCGTAGGTCATCTGTAGTTAAGCTGTATTTACCTAATTTTAATACCTCAGGATCAGATAATTTTTTTGTTTTATGCCCTAATGTGTAAAATTATAGAAATGACACATGGTTTACTTTTGTTTTCACCACTGTAAGCCTCAAATTCGTTTTTTGGCCACAAACAAAAAAACAGTGTTAAAGAAGTTTGACAATTTGTGCCATGCATTTGTTTAAGCGGTACCATAGTCGTATTTGACTACTAAAGATGAAGCTATAATTTGGTAGCTTAAAAGTTCTTAGCATAAGAACTGGCAATAACATGCAAAGACTTCCCGTGACTCTGTCTCAAGGGAACAAAATACCTGTGCAAACAAGCTGGAGTGACTACGACCACTTAAGCCTTTAGTTAGCCATAGACAAATTTTGTTACACTCGGAAAGAGCCTTGCTAGCTACTAAAATTGCTTATTTTTTACTATTTGTTATGCTAATTAGCTGCAAAACTAAATTAGCTAGCTAGCTAGCTAGATAGATAGATAGAAAACAACCAAATGGTTTCAGGTGAAATATTTTGACATGTGGGTAAAAAGATTATACCTCGCTTTTTTTTTTTGTTATGTTTTTGAGAAATGATGATTCCTGGCTGCCATGCAGTCCCACTTCCACAAAGGAGATCCCAAGTGTGAAACCGCCATTGAACGATGACATAGATTTCCTTGCATTCAGTAGGCTCGCCATGTCTTCGTAATAGTCATCAGTGCCCTCTGATGCAGCTTGAGCCTGTGAACGGTTAAATTATGTTAAAACGTCTTTGTTCAAGCCACCTGCTTTTTTCTTTCTTTTTTTAAGTGGTATAAAACATTAAATCACAACACTCCAGTACCACAAAATGGTAAGTATGATAGTTGTAAGGTTTCCGGTAGTTTTTCTCATCTTCATTGTAGTGCAGGCTCTCGCAGAATGCATCATAAGTGAATTTTCTCCATTCACCATTATATACATATTCACACTTTCCTCCGAAGTACTTTGAGTCAAGTACATGATCCACAAAGTCTCCAGTTAAGATGTTGTAGCTACGAGAAAGTAGAAGAATTCAAACGAGTTGTTAAATTTAGGTATGCATATACACTTGTCATTGTAAAAAATAAATAATAAATGTTTTATTCGGTATGACTCAAAAATGAGTGACTAAGCCAATAAACTTATTAGGGAAGAGTTCACAGAGGTCAGCCACAGGTGTCACCCACCAGCTGCCTTTAAAAAGATTGCAGGTTTGAGGCACTTACAATTTGGCTTCACTTTTCAGACAGACAGGCAACACTATATGGACAACAGGGTTGGACCACACTTCTTAATTGCTGAAGTCAGGAGTTTCATTCTGTCCAATTGTTGCAGGTGAATAAAACTGCGTAAAATCAAGTACTAACCATGCAGCTGCCTTTACAAATATTTGGAAGAGAATGGTCGTCCTAAAGAGCTCCCTAAATTTGAGCATGGTACAGTAATGCAATGTGACTGCTGCAACAAGTTAGTTCATGAAATTTCTTCCCACTCAGATATTCCACCATCAACTGTAAGTGGTATTATTGCAAAGTGAAAGCAGTTAGCAACTCAGCCGCAAAGTGGCAAACCACGTGAAGACCATGTGATGTTGCCAAGTGCTGAGGTACATAATGCATAAAAAGTCACCGGGGTTGGCTTATTGGCTGGCCTGAGCCAGCGAAGCGAAATCTTAACGCTTCAGTTTACAAAGATATTTAGGAAATTTCTATACTTCCAATTTCATGGAAACAGTTTTGGGAAGGCTTTTCTTTTGTTACAGCATGACTGTACCCAAGAGCACAGAGCAAGGTCCATAAAGGCATTTTTGGATGAGCTTGGTGTTGAAGAATGTGACTGGACCATGCAGGGCCCTGACCTCAACCCCATCAAACACTTTTGGGATGACTACAACAGGAACTGCAAGCCAGGCGCTCTCGTCCAGCATCAGCGTCTGACCTCACAAATGCTCACACATGTTGTAGAAAGTATTCCCAGAAGAATGGGAGCCATCATAGCTGCAACGCCATGTTAATGCCTATGAATTTATGAATGTCATAAAAATTCCCATGGGTGTAATGTGTAGGCCAATACTTTTATCCACATAATATACATCCATCTGTTATACTTTTATAATGGGAATAGTGTTGTATTCCCATTATAAAAACAAGAACAAGAACATACACAGTTTTCCCACCAGTGTATTTACTTATATGCGGTATTAATTGATTTTTTTTCAGCAGGGAACATTTTTTTGCACAAATGCCTACTTTAAAAGTTTAAATATATTTTTTTTTTTTCTTTAAAAAGGGGTCATCGTAACAGCAACAACAATGATTGCAACTCTAGAACGCACTTTAACTCTTTTACAGCTCTGTGTCACTTTCTGTGGGTGATATAAAGTACAGTATGTAGGCTCTTATGAACGACACCAGCAGTAATCACTACACATTATTTACCCTTTTGTGCCTATTTTTGCACCAGGGATTGGTAAGAGGGTGGAACACTTGTCGTTTCTCAAGTTTAAACTTGTACATTCATCTTCATCAGAAGAATCATCACAGTCAGACTCTCCGTTACATCGAAGGGACTGACTGACGCAGCGGCCTAGAAATGAAGTCAGAAAGCAAGGGCACGCATGTTCACATGCACCGAAATGGACTTCCAGATGCACAAATGCATACTGTATGTCATACATGCTCGTGCTCACAAGCAGGCAAATCACCTTCGGCTTGTGAGCGTGTGTTTTCTGAAGGGTAATGAATGGTGCTTACCTGTTGTTTTGCAGGTGAAGCTCTCGCTGCAGTAATCATCCACAATACACTGTCTGGTTGATGTGGGACATAGCATTGCATTCCACAGTGTCTCAGTACACTCAGTCCCACCAAACTGTGAGGGTTTCTCTAGGTATCGAAAACTGAACTAAAAAAAGTTTTAGAGGAGTGAAAATCTCCATTCCCTCATGCCACTGAAGAAATATACGTTCGTACATTGCAAAAACACACAAACGTTGGCCATGTGTCATTGTTCAAAGTGGAACAAGCCTGAAATTAAAATGACAGCAGTTCACATTCTTAATAAGCTGTGGATTTTGGAGAGTGCTGCCAGGAACATCAGGGACAGAGTACAACCACGGCCCACTTCATTGACCCTCCTGATGTGCTAATTTAGCTCTCCCTTTGGACCTACTTGCCATCAATGTACTGATCTGTGTGACTGCACAAAACAAACTGTGACCTTACTGCGCAAGCCACTCATATCAATCTTTTGTTTTTTAAACTGCTTTCATTTTCCATCTTTAAATGACTGATTTTGCCAATTTAGTCAAAAAAAAAAAAAAAAGCATCATCACCATTTTGTCTGTGCAGGGGTCACATGATGTCCATGATGACCAGCTCCCCAGCTTACAGTTGATGGGTGTCGGTTTGTTCACAGATCTGGCCTTCCTCGTGCCAGTCCCACTGCCACACAAAGTTGCATTATCTCAGTTGCACGCATAGCTGTCAAGTAAACGCAAGAGGTGGTTAAGTGAAGAATACTGCACCTGTTTTTCGCAGTTGTCCACGGCCTCCAAGTTGCGTTTACAATTGTGTTAGAATTGCTAAACAGATGCAATGTGCACAAACCAAGGACTAAACGAATTAATGTCCCCATACTGGAAAGGAATAGCTAATCCTAAAGCCTCAAAGCCAGATCACCAATCAGCTGTCGTGGTCCTGAGGGGATCTGAGAGGACTTCTAACTCTGTTGTCTTGACCAGCCACAGTCAATGATTAATCAAGAGTAAACACACGCGATTACAACAGTTGGGAAAGTTTTTATTTCTTTTCTTTTTTTTTCTTGTCAACGATCTATAACTTTAATATAAACAGTTTTAGGTACACGCAGTTTTACTAGGACATTGTACTTTGAACACCTGAAAAGGAACCTTCAGTAACTGCAGCAATTTAATCCACTTATTTAAATAATGAAAATTATAACAACAAGGTAGGAGCTGGGGCAGGGGCATGGTTTTAGTACTGTTTTTGTTTG
This sequence comes from Etroplus canarensis, assembly GCA_015106775.1. Taxonomy (NCBI): domain Eukaryota; kingdom Metazoa; phylum Chordata; class Actinopteri; order Cichliformes; family Cichlidae; genus Etroplus; species Etroplus canarensis. Next base: position 12,942 of record VUQH01004899.1, on the reverse strand, counting down.
TCAGCAATTATACACACACAGAGGTGGGAAGTAACAAAGTACAAATACTTCATTACTGTACTTAAGTAGAGATTTTCGGTATCTGTACTTTACTAGACTATTTAATTTCCTTACAACTTTTTACTTTTACTCCCTACATTTTACCATAAACAGCTCTACTTTCTACTCAAAGCAAAGTGTGTACTACAGTGGTTTACTCATTTGCCTTACAAGCAAAACGTCCCTGGTTCGATTCCATGTGGGGACACAAGCCCCTCTCACCATGGAGGGTCGTATCAGGAAGGGCATCCGCTGTAAAACCTCAGCCAGATTACCAATGTGGATTAGTCTGCCGGTGCCACCCCTTAGGGAGAATACAAGGGAGCTGTCGAAGGTGCATTTTTAAACATTTGAGGGAAGTTAATGATTATTTTGCGTCACTGCATGTCTTTCCAATTCCAACGATTTGAGTCTAAACGGAGGAAACAACAATACATAACAAACAATTCTACTGTTGTATCCGTCACTGGTGTTTATTGATCCGCCACTGATGTAAAAGAGGTAAAGAAGAAAGTAGTAAAAATAAACATCGTTTTGCACCACACTCATACTTCTGTTCAAGTATGTATTTTATTCACAAAAGAACATGGAAAACACATCGAATATTGAAAGTGATACATTTTACTGGGTCATGAAAAATACTAGCTCGTCTTGGATTTGATGGCAGCAACACGTCTCAAAAAAACTGGGACAGGGCCATGTTGACCACTGTGTAGCGTCCCCTCTCCTTTGAACAACGGTCCGTAAACACCTGGGAACAGAGGAGACCAGCTGTTGGACCTCTGGGAGAGGAATGTTGTCCCATTCCTGTCTGATATAGGATTCCAGTTGCCCAGCAGCCCTGGGTCTTCTTTGTCGTATTTTGCTTTTCCCTGGTGCACCAAATGTTTTCGACTGGTGAAAGGTCTGAAAGTGCAGACAGGCCGGTCCAGCACCTGGACTCTTCTCCTACGAAGCCATGCTGCTGTTATAGCTCCTGAAGAAGACATCATCTGGAGGGGAGCGTACAGCATGTTGCTCTAAAACCTGTATATACCTTTCAGCTCTGATGCTACCTTCCCAGCTGTGCAAGTTCCCAAAAGCATAGGCACTAAAGGACCCCCATACCATCAGAGATGCCAGATTTTGAACTGAGTGCTAATAACAAGCCAGATGATCCCTTTCCTCTTTAGTCCATAGGATGCAGTGTCCATGATTTCCAAAAAGAATTTCAAATTTCAGTAAGTCTGACCACAGACCAGTTTTCCACTTTGCCTCCGTCCATTTTAAATGCACTTTGGCCCAGAGGAGTTTCTGGGTCACGTTCACATATGGCTTCTCCTTTGCATGGTGGCACTTTAACCCGAATTTGTGGGTGGCACAGCCAACTGTGATTTCTGGAAGTGTTCCTGAGCCCATGCAGTGATTCCCATGACAGAACCATGCCTGTTTGTAATGCAATGCTGCCTGAGGGCCCGAAGATCACCACCATCCAATACTGGTTGTCAGCGGTGTCCCTTGCACACAGAGATGTCTCCAGAGTCTCAGAATCATTTGATGATTAATATGTACTGTAGATGGAATATTCTGTGTTACGTTGTGAAACATTATACTGAAAATTGCTCAACAATGTGTAGATGCAGTTTTTGGCAGACTGTTGAACCTCTGCCCGTCTTTGCTTGTAAGACTATGTTAAAGCTACAGGCAAAAGTGGCTCAAATTCCATTTTTTGCCCATTTCTGATTCTTTTTGACAATCTCAACAGCACAAATCCAATTTTTACAAACTGGATTCAGATCACATTTATATCACTGGATATGTATCCGATGTTTTATGAAGCGGTCTCAGTCATCTGACTTTTCCGACACTGAAGTGAGACAGACGTCAGACACGGCGAGATCAAATGTAAACAATGGACGAAACAAGCACGGCAGACACCGTTGAAGGAGCTAGTCAGTGGAAAGAAAGAGAGGTTTTACCACACGCTGACATGTGTAGCATCCGTCTTTACTTGGCTAAACACAATGTGCGGTGTCATGTCTTCCTCTGCGCGTGCACGTCACTTCAGGGCTGTAGACTGTCCACAGTGGAGTCTGATGCATTTAAATTATAATGTGGACGGATCTCTGCAAAAAAATCAGAACTGAGCATTAAAACCTGCAGTGTGAATGTAGCCTTCATTGCTCTTTTTATACCCAGTCACATTACTGGCCTGTTGCTGACTAACATCATTAGTTGCAACATGTTCCTCCAGTTGTTTTTTAGCACCACTTACTTTTCCAGCCTTTTGCTGCCCTTATCCCAACGTGAGCTAGCATTTTCACGAAATAGTAAAATGCCTCACTTTCAACATTTCATATGTTCTCTGTGTTCATCTCTGAATAAAATATTGGTTACTGAGATCTCCAATTCATTGCAATTTAATTTATATTTTACACAGCATCCCAGCCTTTTTTGAAGTGGGGTTGTACTTTCGTGTTTTGGGTGTTTTGGGTGCATTACAGACCCCCTTCTTGTCTGCAGTGGTGATGGACAGGTCGACAGATGAGGTCAGGCTATGACGTTCGCAGATGACATCGTGATCTGTAGCAAGAGTAGGGAGGAGGTGGAGGAGAGTCTTGAGAGGTGGAGGTATGCACTGGAGAGAAGAGGAATGAAAGTCAGTAGAAGAAAGAGTACCTAAGCATAAATGAGAGGGAGGTGGGCAGAATGGTGAAGATGCAAGGAGTAGAGGTGGTGAAGGTGGATGAGTTTAAATACTTAGGACAGAGCACAAGAGAGGTGAAGAAGAAAGTGCAGGCAGGGTGGAGTGGGTGGAGACGAGTGTCAGGGGTGCTTTGTGACAGAAGGATAGCGGCAAGAGTGAAAGGGAAGGTTTACAAGACGAGTGAGACCTGCTATGATGTATGGTTTGGAGACGGTGGCACTGACAAAAAGACAGGAGGCAGAGCTGAAGATGCTGAAATCTTCCATGGCAGTGACCAGGATGGACAGGATTAGAAATGAGTCCATCAGAGGGACGGCTCAGGCTGAGAAGTTAGGAGACAAAGTCAGAGAGGCAAGGCTGAGATGGTTTGGACACGTTCAGAGGAGGGAAAGTGGATATATTGGACAAAGGATGTTGAAGATGGAGCTGCCAGGCAGGAGGAGAAGAGGAAGACCACAGAGAAGATTGATGGATGTAGTGAAGGAGGACATGCAGAGGGTTGGTGTGAGGGAAGATGGAGGCAGATGATCCGCTGTGGCGCCCCCTAATGGAAAAAAGAAGAAGAAGAAGACAGACCCCACTTTCACCACTTTTACTTTAGCAAAGAAGCGGAGTCATCCTTCAGTACGGAATGCGTGTACTTTTGCTACATTCACGAATCCTGTTGGAGAGCTGTAAGAACCCCCCCCAAAAAAAAAAAAAACCAAAAAAACCTAAACCTCCACATCCGCGCACACGGCACCCTTCGACGCTCGCTCGTCAAACAGCCACGAACGCGCACGTCGGTCGGTAGGTCGGTCGGGCGCAGCACGCAGGCGGGTCACGCAGCGGCGCGTTCAAATTGTTTGCGTTGACCTTCGACGCGGTCAGACAAAGTTCCTCACGATGAGGCTGTCAGAGAAGTAAAAGTGCTGGTCCTGCTCAGTGATACTACAATGGACGAGGTGAAGTTAAAGGCGTTTTTACAGCAGGTTTAATCCACTAAAATGAAAAATACATTTGTATTTATTAGCCTGCCTTGTGCTGCTGCTGTATTCATGTTATCAAAATGTGTGATATTTGATATTTCTCTTTAGATCATTTTGCATCCATCTGAGTTAAAAAAAAAAAAAAAAAATTTTTTAAAATTTTTTTCAT
>VUQH01004897.1:0-11105 GCA_015106775.1 Etroplus canarensis | reverse complement strand
GACCCTTTCTTGGATATCTGCCACTGTGATGGTTACTGGACCCTGTTCAGGGAGGTTGCTGTGATCTGTTCTTAGATCCACTAGCCACTGAGCATTGTTATTATGGGTTGCGTCCTTCTCCCATATGCTCTTCCAGTATTGCTCCGTCTCCAGCCTCGGTGGTGCTATTCTCATATTGTTCCCCTGCCACTGAGAGTACACCTTGGATGGTTCTGTGGAGAACAGCTGGTTTATTCTCCTGCCTTCTATTTCTTTGGTATACCTCTTCAAGCGGCTGGCCAAGGCTGTGAGTCTTTGCTTGGCAGTTTCCAAGGCCTCAGGTATAGACAGCTTGCTGTACTTCTTTGGCACCTTTTTCGTTACACCTTTCTGCAGCTCTGATAGTTGGCTAACCTCCCTCCGTATATCCCTCACCTCTTCAGAAAATATAAGAATCTTTAGATGCTTATTGCTTCTCTGTGTTTGCCATTTGGTCTCTAACTGAATCTGTGTTCCATTTGCTGCAGGCAAGGCTTTTTACAAATGGGTTTTTAGATATTTTAATGAAAACTGGTGGCTTTACTGGAAATGGACACTAGAAAAATGTTAACGTTGCAGAGTTATGTATGATCATTCTGTAGCTTGCAGCGAGTGACACCTCACAAAGCAATTGCTCATTTTACCTATTTACGTATGAATATAAAAATGCAGCTCCCTTGTACCTTAGCAACTTCCACTCTAGTTTAAGTGTCACCCTTGTCTAGGAGAACTCTGGCGAAGAGTAACCTTAAAAAATATTGGGCCATGACTTATGTTTAGAATAATGGCCATGTAGAAGATGCTGCATGAAGATTTATACCATATGTTTTGATCCTGTGGACTGAAATGGTTTTCTGGTCTGCATACGTGTGGCTAAGCTCAGGTTTGGACAGTTAAGATTGTATAGTACGCTATTATGAGTACAAAGGCATTCCACAAGATAAAGCGGCTGACTTTTCATCTACAGGCTCTGACACACAAAGATTTAAATGACAAATTGTTTTTTGACCTCTTTCCCTCTCTCTGTCTGTTTCTCTCTCTAGCTCTGTAACAGGATTTCCTCCAGACACAAAGACCACCATGCACTGCCAAACAGATAAGATCAGGCCAATGACTTGTCGGAGTCCATTCCTGTCATTCTTACTTTATTACAAAAGGTGTTGATCCCGCTGCAAAGCCCTCAGATGAAACACATGTGTGCAAACAATTAGGTCTCATACATATACACAATGCGCCCCTCCCCACTTACTTTATACGACCCCAGACATCTTAACAGAAACTGAAGTAAGATTTCACATGGACACAAAAGTGAATAATGGTGGTTTGAATGAAGACTTGCAAACCCAGACTGTGAATTATTAAAGAAATGTGGTATTAAAGAAATGTGGCTGCAGACACAAAGTGCAGGTTAGAGTTTGGGACAATCTAAAGTGAATCGGGGCAACATCATTGAAAAAAGTCTTCTTACCTTCCCATAGTCGGTGGTGAGGACAAGGGTTGAATCATCACAAGAGCTGACAGTAGAGGGGAGGAGCTGCTCTTTGTGTCTGAGCCAGACACGGGCCCCCTGCAACACAACAGCCAGCACAACAACCTTAGCATCTGGACACTGGGCTTGTATTAGAGTCATCCGCTTCACAGAAAAGTTGCCAGCATTTGCATTACAAACAGAGTCTAGGGGTTTTGCTGATGCTCTTCTTGTTCATGTTGGTGTTTACTAGAGACAAATGAAGGCATAGTTCAATCCAGAAAAAATAAATATCCCTAGGTTTTCAAGTATAACATAAACAGGCTGGAGAGCAGAATTATCCTCTCTGTTTTTCTTCTCTTTCATTTTCCATTTTTTCTTTTCCCCCAGATTGCTTACCACTATGTGCCACACAGCCACTGCTTCACCGAGGGTATGGTTAGCCTCTTATTAAACTGTGATTAGAATAGAAAAGTTGTTTGCCAGACCTGTATGATGAGGGCGTGCCAGAGAGTCAAACTACCACACAGTCATACACCCTCAGTAAAACTGTCAAAAAGGCTTTCGGTTGTTGGATCTGAGGCTGGTTTCCTCCATAAAAGAAGACATTATGGCCCCAAACAAGGATTTGCCACTTTAGCATATCAATCAATACAAATGATTCTCTGCCCATCATCCTTTCTTCTTTTCTATAATTCAGTGAGGCAAACCACAGCACACTTCTAGCCATTATCAGATCCTGGTCCCAGACAGACATTAACACCACAGCATCACAAGTGATCTAAGCAGCCTTGTCTCCTGTGTTTGTGTATCCATATGGAGTCACTGACTTTCCCAGACATGTTTGTTAGCAGTTCAGAAACCAGGAGCAATAACAGGAATCTGAGGCTGATTGCTCAGACAAACTATCATTTCCTTTGAGCATTTGCCACTTTAGCATGGAGAATACATATATAGAATTGACTGCATTTGAATGACTGCACCGGATGAGAACAAACTGCCTGTCTGAGAGTACACAAGAGAGATGATATCATTTTCATAACTGTCTGTTAGCAGCCATTGCTTATAATAATCCAGCAACTTTAAAATTTAATGAAAATGTTGTTTGTTATATAAAAAAATTGTGGTTTTATAAGTAGTGGTGAGAGTTGTATTGAGGCGGCATAAAAGTGCATAGAAAGTAGAAAAACCTTCCTCAGTCTCAAGTAATATTTTGTATTTTAGATGATAACATATAGGATGTGAGTTTTAAAGAAATTTGACTTAAGAGGTCCCAACCTGTTGTAAGAAGCGTGTCTTTAACCAGCTAAACAAGATTAATAATCACAAGTACCACCACTGAGGTGGCCAGAGCAGCAATGAGGGTAAGCAAATAAACTGCGCCACCAACAGAGGATCAAAGTGAAAAGATCAATATGCATGAATTCCACTAAGAAACCTTAGACAAGGTCACTACTTCCAGACATCAATCCTCATTAACTATTAACAACAGGCTGCCATGTGTGCACACACTTTCATCCATGAAGCACAGATGTGTTTGCCACAACATTAAGTTGCTTTTGTTTAATCCACTATTCATTTTCATGCTGAGACACAGAGACTAAGAGGGAATGGTTTAAATAAAGATCAATTATATTATAAAATCTATTAAATGAATTCCCTTAGCAGCTTAATGTGATGACTGATCTCTCATGTTTTCTTTATTTTATGATTCAGCTCTCCTATTTGGACAAAGCAAGTCGGTCCAACCAGCCAGTCTAAAAAAAACCCGCTTCCATCATCGAGGATTTTTTCTTTCAGTCGGCTAATGGAGCACATCTAAATGTGGCCCTCAAACCACGGGAGACAGGAGTGAGTGGGACAAAAGGGGGTCGTGTAAATTAGAAAGAGGAGGCAGAGGGGGAGAGCGAAGGGAAAGAGGAAGGGTGCGGGCAACTCACAATGTCCCGCCTCCTATTGTGTGGAAAAGAGGCAAACAAACAGAAACATTAGGACAGAAATATAACACAGATATTCTGGAACACGTGGCCACACATTAACACAGTTTCCGTTTAACATGAGACGACTGGTGACTTATATACCAGTGACCAACTGTTTTTGCCTGGTACCAGCCTGGCATGCATGGCCTATTCAGGGAAAAGCTGATTCACGTGAGTTTGCCGCAGTCCAGTGCAGAGATTAATATTGTTTACTCTATAGATTTTAAGAAGATCAGCTGCTGTTATGTAACTGTAATTCAGTAGAATATTGCTGGTACGCTTCATTTTATAGAGGTTTTTCTTTTAACTCAAGGCAGACAAAGAGAAGAAAACAGGAGTATGTTGTAACAAACAGTTTACATGAGCTGTACAGCAGAATAAGACAGCGGGCAAGCCATGACATGGAAAGAACTGTGATGGTGCATAACTCTGGAGTTTTCCACACCCCATCCGGTATTGCTTCAGTAAAGAAATTTCAGTGATGCAAAAAATAAAGGAAATTTTTGCCAGTTTTGAACTGTTCAACTGCTGAGTCATAGTCTCAGAGAGTTTTCCACTAATATAAACATGGACTTTCTCAAAAGAATACACAGTCACCGTCTTATATTGACAGATAAAAGTGTCCAAACAGCATACTTACTACACACAGTTCTTTAAAATTGGGTCATTGATTAGGAATTCACATAAAACTTGGCTAAATATGTTGACCCTAAATGGTAAACCAAACATTAGTGACAAACTGGTCCAGAAAGACACTAATAATGGCTTAGCTTGCTGCACCTGCATCTGTGAAGAATAACTTGTTTTCTGGACAAATGCCTTCCAGACGCTATAATCAAAAGTGGGCAAAGCAAGCCAATAAGATACTGTAGAAGACTACTGATTCATATTTTGCACTTGTCCTTTATTCTCCCAATCATTCAATATACCGTATATAGTAACTTTTAATGAACAAAAGTGTCTTTGTCCATTAAAATTTTTGAGATCATATTACTCATAAAATGTATCCATAAACATAAAGTAGGTTAACAGAGTTCTAAAAAACAACACCTGCTCCCTCAGTAAGTGTTTGCAAATTTAATTTATGTAAGAAAAATATCTAATGGTTGGCTTTTTTGCTTTTCCACAGTGTCATGTTATGTCATGTCAGGAGTCATCTATTAAACCACTAGCTGTGGAAAACTCAAATTAGATACAAAATATTCTTTTTTTTTTTTTTAAATTGGGCTGATCTATAATAAACACCAGCACAATGGGACACTTGTCTGTGTTTTTGTATGTGAGCGTGTGTGAGTCTCAAGCCGGAGGGTATAGAGTCAGGCTGAATTATCTCAGGAACAGCAACAGATGGTCTAAACAAAACTCCTCCCCCTTGTCCTCTCCATCTTTAGGAGCTCTGTCACTAAGTCAGGACAAAGACAATCACCTCTGACTGTGGGCTCAGGAGTTAACCAGGCGGAAATATCCCAAACAAAGACCAGCTGGGACACAAAGGAGTATGGGTAGCGGCTCTTGTTAAGGCCTCAAGACCTCAGTTACCTCCTGCAGCACACCTTTCCATTCCTGACCAGTGAAACAGTGTCACATCTTGATTAACAATCACTGGAAAGTACAGTGTTCATTTGGAAATGAGGCCCAGTTATTAGTGGGTTTAACAGCGAAGAGTCAGGCACCTCCACTCCCAAGCTTCTGGTAACCAGATGTTTTAATAACTCAATTAAAAAGCAAAGCTGAACTGCTGCCATGGCATTTCCACTTCAAGCTAATTTCAAATTTTTAATGCTGTCACTGAGCATGTGTAGCACTGCTGAGGCAGAACCAGCTGACAATAGTAATCTGACCCACCAAAACAGGCCACACGCCAACGTGCCACCATGCCTTTTGACACAGAAACCACTCAGGCTGAATGATGTGATCTCGGAGTTAGAGGCTTAAATTTCAGCAGCTTGTATAATGACATCCAGCTCAGAGATTTGCTAATGAATGCTCCTTAAATATTTAAGGGCATACACAGTACAAAGTGCCACAGCTCTTTCTCTATCTTCTGGCATGGCATGAGGGCACGCAGTATCAGGTGATCATATCAGACAGAATAACAGAAAGCTAATTAACTCAGCCTGACTTGGACTCACCTGAACAATTAGTTATGATAAGCTACTTTCTTGGATAGTGGTTTTGGTGAGTGGTGAATGAATGCCTACCCAGCAGACACCTGTGAATGGCTCCTAGTGCAGCAGGTAGGACTGATGCCGAAGAGCATTCAGTTGGATCTCTGACAAGCATATCAGCTGGTGCGCTCACATGTGGTGGAGAAGGAGAAGGAAGAATAATGGAAAGTGTGAAGCAGCAACATATTCATCCAAAAGAAATTCTATTTTCTCTATCTCAAATTTGAATGCCGAATAATAATCTGGTTTGCAACCATGTTTGTCTTAGATCTACACAAACTCAAAGTTGCAAATGAATCTCATTTAGAAGCAGATTTTCAAAACCACATCATGTTTTTATGCATCAAAATGTGCTCCAGCGCTTCATTTATGCCTCAAAGATTAATACTTCATCACCATAACAATGAAGAGATGAGGACAAGTCACTATCATTCTGCAGACAGATGTGCAGACCAGGGTATTGACTGAATCTGCTGCATTTAATAATGTCATACAGGATGCTTACACTTGCATGTTGCCGTTGTGTCTGTTTTTGTATAAACGTATCTGATAATCTGTTCAACTGAAAATATATGATTAGCAAAAATCACTCTTTTTTCTGTTAGAATCATTAAAAGTATTTTTTTTTTCAATTTCAGTCACTTGCTCGATTTTGGACTTATGACAGAGTCCATCACATAAACCAAAGAATACACTGTGAAAAAGAGAGACACTAAAAGAGTGCCTCCTACACTGAGTCCAATGGCCCATTTAAATTTTTTAATCCATCCATCTATCATCCATCCATCCATCCTCTGCTCATCCAATTCAGGGTTGCAGGGGAGCTGGAGTCTATACCAGCTGTCACAGGGTGAGAGGCAGGGTACACCCTGGACAGGTCACCAGTCTATCGCAGGGCTAACAAACTGACTTGATTGCCACCAAAATGTAATGGTTCTTCCTTTGTCCATGCTCCACTTCTTCACAAAGTTTCATGAAATTCAGCAAGCTAGTTTTTGTGTAATCTTGTTGACAAACCCGAATGACTGTATTTTGACCTAGACAACATGCATCACCCATTGGTTTGTGGTGTGTCTTTATGAAAGCGCAAGTCAAGAATTTTGGCTGTCACCCTCTCATTTTTTTTCCTTTTCCCTTTTATTTTTAGCCAAAAGTGACCACATTTGGACAAGTTGGTGGCATGCTTGGATATCAGCTAAGGTAAGCTCACTTGGTTAACAAAGGTCAGTCACAGACTGTATGGGTCCATATCAATAGATTAATACTGAGCTTCACTCACTGAAACTGGAGCACAGACTTCTTAGATGGGCTGTTTGTAAAATTAACCTTATATCAAATAATTACATTAAATAAAATGCTTCCCACCAACACTACAAACATAGTTAAGAAGTTAAAGCCAGTGACTAATTAGATGAGGTGACCCCAAGCAGGCAGCTATCAGCCATCCTGTTGATCATGCAATTTTATACAATTTACATTGTGGAGTTACATAAAAATGCACTACCTGTATGATTGTCATGAAGGAGTAAATTAGTTCTCCAGACCAAAACTGTTCTGGATGTCAGATTGTAAACATTTTGTTTCTACTGTATAGTTTTGCATTTTAACATTGAAGTCCTTGGGGACCGTCTTGCTTTTGGAAACAGCTTCAAGTGGCCATTTGAGGAACTGCATTTTGTGCACTTTGCATTTATTTTCCAGGCTAGATTGCTGCCTTCTCCCATGTTGGTAACTGGTGTTTGTTTTTTTCACTATTTTTGTTTTGCTGATTTAAGAAAAAAATGTCAGATTTAGTAGTATTTGAACAAGTGATCTGATAAACACAGAATTATAATTTTAAAACAGTTAAAAAAAAGTTTGAGCAGTACACTTTGTAGCCAAGAACAGCCAAATTCAGGGATTGTAATGGTATCTTCTGGATGTGGAGTGAGAAGGATGAGTGGTAATCTTTCAAGTAGCTGGTAAGATTAAATATGTGGGCCTAAGGCAGCTGGGAGGGGAAAATGGGCAGGGATTCCACTGGGTCTTTGAACACAAAATTTTCCATCAGGTTAAACAGTGTTTTAAACAAACTAAACAGCAAAACCTACGCATGCTATTGTTTCATCATCATCATCATCATCATCACAAAAACAGGACAACAGTTATTTTATTACATGTTGACTTTGATCTTCATGAGGATCCTGAATTTTTTTTTTTTAAATTAAAAAATAAGGGTTTGTGTGCATACGTGTGAAAATAAGTGACTTTACTGGTAAAGAGGTTCACTGGGCAAATTAAGGGTTGCCATTCTTGAGGCTTTTCAAATGCGGTTGTTGAGGGAAGGAGAAATGTTCCATTGCACAGATTTTCCAAGGATTCATGCCTCTGCGTGTCTCTTTTACATTTTCTTGTTCTTTGTTTCCTCACTGCCACTGTAACATCTGCCTGCTGCACACGTTACAGACCGTGCCCCTAGTCAGCATGGGGTGAGGGCAGGGTGGGTGACCGAGGGGAGAAATCAGATGATTAAAAGCAACCTCTAGCATCTGTGCTGAAAGAAGTATGAATTAATGATAGAGAGAGCAGCTGATCAGAAATTAGCTAATGGAGGAGGAGGAGTCCCCTGGGGAACAGGGCTTTCCCAGTTTGTGGTGGAGGGGGGGGTGAGAGAAAAATCATCAATTGTTCTTGGATTCAAGGAACAGCCTGAACCCCCAACAAAAGAAGCTATAAACAGACTTAAAAGAGGCATCTTTGAAATTGAAATTGTTTCTGTCAGCACAGAAGGACTGAGAATGTTTTAAAAGCATCTGTGGCTTAATGGAAATAAAACACATGCAATGCAGCAGCAATTTTCTGCTATCACTGTCATGTAAGCCATTACCATTATCACGCTTAATGGAACCAAAAGAACTGAGTTACAATATTAATCTAATCTTACAAGTACATGCAAATCAGTGTGTTTGTGCAGGAGCATGAGTGTGTCTAAGTGTGTTTACTAGTGTATTTATCTGTCAGTCAACAGACGCACACTGTCTGGAGAGGGGGTTACAAGGCACCTCCCCATAATCATCTGACGTTCTAAATCTGTTGTGTTGGTAATGAGTGCATTGAAGAAAATTTGCATAACAAATTGTGTCTTCAGGAGCACAACAGAAAGAAGAGGAACACTTGAATCTCTGCCACAGACTCCAGGCAGAGTGTCATGTTTTACATCCTTATCCCGTCCAAACATATTTTCACTCCACTGCTGATTAAAGTGTTCGACTTGATCTTTGGCTCTGGGTTGATACACTTATAATAGAATAGAGTTGCAGGATGAGGCAAAGAAGCAGCAAATGATGTGATTACTGCAGGTTTGATTGGATTTTCAGCTAAGCTTGGCGACTTAGAAAATCTACTGAACCACCTGCCAGTCCCTCTCCTGTCTGGCATCTACATACCTCTCTGTGCTCATCTGACTGTTATGGGGTCACACAGCAGGAATCCCAGAGATATTCCAGGAATGCTGCTCAGTCAGGACTGAGAGATGGTGTGCGTATCAGACTGTGTAAGACATGCTGGGCACAATAAATGGGGTGGTGGTTACAAGGCAACCCAGCTACTGTTATGCTGCCTTTGACCTTGTAACTTTTGCTGTTCAGACAGATTAGACGCTCTCCTGTCTTAAGAAGTTTATGGTTTTAAGTGTCTTGCTGATACCATTTATGGTTTGATCAGATGACAAAAAATAACACTATGACAATGATAATGTTAGTAAATTATTATTATGTCAACTTGATGCTTATTAAACACTTCGTGAGCTTGCTTTTCTGTGTTCAATTTAATTTTAAGTTGTATGTAAGTAATAGTGTGGGTATTAAAATCAAAATTAGGGCTCTTTAAGCTAAGAAACCAATACAGTTTACATAGCAGAACAATAACAACAATGTATATCACTTAATCTCTGTCACAAGTGAATGTCTTTACTTCTTCAGAGTCAGGAAATACCTCCTTAAAAGTTCCATGGATCCTGTTTGATTTATAAAAATGTTGCTGACTTAGCGTCTGCAGAAACAACACCACCTCAGTCTTTGGTGTAGTGGTTGATGAAAACCTTAATGAAACACTTAGTTGAACAGAGTTCATAGCATTATCATTATGTCAAATGTAACTTGTCCAGCAGGAGCTGATGACATAACAGTAAAAAATGCAAAAGACTCCAAACGAAATAATAAACTGCCTTTAGTTCCCACAGTCCTGAGTTTACAACTTGTAACTGCAAGTTGTTTGTGCAAGTCACCTCAAAATCGTTACTAGTGATGGAAAGCCATTCTCTGCACTTTTCATCTTAAAACCTGTCCTTCAAACATTTCACAATCTCGCTAGCTTCCTTTTCTTCTTCTCTATTCCATTTGAGTTTTGTGACCCCGTACTTAATACGGTACCTGAATGCAAAAAAGTACATCGGGTGACCTTGAACCATCCCATAGTTTTGCTGCAATAGGCTAAGGCTGCTAGGAGACCTCCCGTGATTCACTAAACATCACTCCCTATGCATTTTTATGCCACTACCTTTGTCTTTGCTCTCCTACAGTTTGTATTTTGTCCCTGCCTTTCTACGCTCTCCTTTTTTTCCACTTCTCTTTTCCTCATCCCCTACAACTAATTGAAGCAGATGGATGTGCCTCCCTGAGCCTGGTCCTGCCAGTGGTCTCTTCCTGTTAAAATAGAGTTCTTTCTTCCCACTGTCACCAAGTGCATGCTCATAGGGGATAATCTGATTGTTGCTGTTTTCTCTTTAACATTGTAGACTTTTTACTTTATCGTATAAATCACCTTGTGGTGACTGCTGTTGTGAATTGGTGCTATATAAATAAAACTGCACTGAATTAAAATGAATAACCCAAAAAGATACAGTATATTTTATGAAGTGTCAGGACATGTTTAGGGTATAAGTCCCATTTCAAAATTTAAGACCTCCCAACACACATATAGGTGATATGCCCGTATTGTCTCAATTTACTCCTATCTGGGGGAATGAACAGCTTACACCAGTCTGGAAGGATGAGGGATTTAGGTCCTGGAATGCAAAAGGTAGTCAAAAGGTGAAGGACCTTTATTCAGATGGCGTCCTGCTGACATTCGATCAATTATGTCAGAGGTATCAAATTTCGAAGAAGCATTTCTTTAAATATTTGCAGTTAAGGAGTTATATTTCTTCAAAACACAAACAGATAATGTGTATACCATCTTTATCTAAATTAGAGGAAATGACAATTACTAACTTGGAAGGGAAAGGCCAAATATCTAAATACTACAATATGTTAGTAGCACATAGCACAGAATCAACACTAGATAAGTTAGATGCCTGGAGAAGGGATATACAGGAAAATATTGATGAGTCAGATTGGAGGGATGCTTGTTTAAAAGCACAAAAACAAACAATAAACACAAGATTTCAATTACTTCAATATAAGTGGTTGATGAGAATGTATATAACACCTGCCA
>VUQH01004895.1:58273-68387 GCA_015106775.1 Etroplus canarensis | reverse complement strand
GACCAGCTTCATCATCTTCACAAGGTCTTTAGTTTTGGTTCTGGGGTTGATTCACACGTTTCAGACCAAAATACGTTCATCTCTAGGACACAGAACCCGTCTCCTTCCTGAGCGGTATGATGGCTGGAAATTCCCATGCTGTTTATACTTGCGGATAATTGTTTGAACAGATGAACGTGGCACCTTCAAGCATCTGGAAATTGCACCCAATGATGAACCAGACTTGTGGAGCTCCACATCTTCCGAAGCTTCCAAAGCCATGTTATCATCATCTGGGCTTTCCCACATTGTTTAAAGACATAGTAATCTTTGAGTATGTAAACTTCTGACTTTGAAGAAATTAATAAAAATATCTCTAAAATATTCTCTCCCTCATTATTGAATGGCATTTTTTTGGCAATCCTAACTGACCTAAAACAGGAAAAGTTTAGTCTGATTTAATTTCAGACAGTGAGAAAAACATGTTTGTCTATTTACACAGTGTATGTAAAACTTCTGGTTTCAACTGTACCTGAACTCCTTCTGGCATTAGCTATCTTCATTACACCCAACTTTAGAAATTTCTCAAAGATATCATATCACAGAAAAACATTACTGAGAAAAGAATACATAAAATCCACCCCTCTGTCCATTTTCCTAACTACTTTTCTAATGCAGGGTTGCAGGTGGGCTGGAGTCTGTCCCAGCTAGAAAACATAGAATAATAAATAAATAGAAACAAGGGAGAAAGAAAAAAACATTAGATGAGTAAGGAAGACAGTATAGAGATAGGAATAAGAGATCCGAGCTAATGACCTTGATAAGACCAGGGACACAAAGAGCCGGAGGACAAGACGTGATGTGTTGGCATGACAGCAGTGTAGTAGTGCTAGTGACAAGAGGAGATGAGGAGCCTGCACTTCTTGGCTGGTGTTACACATTAGCATTGTTGTTTGCCAGGGGGCATCAAGGGTGATTGTGTGTGTGTAGGTGTGTGTGTGTGTGTCTGCAGAATGAGGTAGGAAGACATCCCAGTCGAGGCCTTGCATGGTGACAGAGGCTGATACTAATCTAATGAGATAAGAAACGTATGCAAATGAACCTGGCCACAGTTCACACTAATCAGCTTAACACCACGATAGATATAAGCTATCTGTCGCA
The DNA here is from genome assembly GCA_015106775.1 of Etroplus canarensis. NCBI lineage: Eukaryota > Metazoa > Chordata > Actinopteri > Cichliformes > Cichlidae > Etroplus > Etroplus canarensis. The sequence continues at coordinate 67,247 of VUQH01004895.1, read as the reverse complement.
TCGTGTGCACACACACGCAGGCTCTCAGAAGTTAAAACAATCACTGAGAGGATTTGCCATGCCATGTATGAATACACAGATCCACATAAATAGGCATACTCACTGTTTCTAACACCTGTAGACTCAAAGAAAATATGTGCAGTAAAGGATTGGACAACTGACAGTCTGCACACATACAGTATACAGTATGTAAAGGGTGAACATGCATACAAAGTGTGTAGGTAGAAATCAAAAAAGTGAAAGGAGGCCTCTGTTTGTCTTTCACCTGGTCAACTGGAACAAGAACTGGAAAGGAACGCAAGATGTAAAAACAGTTAAATTAGCAAAGAAATGTTTGTTGAGGGCCAAAAATGTAATCAAAAATGATCTGCAAATCACACCCATTTTTCAAGACTACGCACAATTACCTTAGAGCTGTTGTTCAATGTCATTTACTCATTAACAGTAACACTAAATATTTTGTGTATTTTCACAAAAAATTACTCAAAATAATGAAGTTTTTTTTTTTTCAAAATGATGTCTGTGAAAAAGCAGAGTGGTGCAGAGGGCCAATGTGTCATATTTAATGACATGTTGTCACTAGCCAGAGCAGAGAAGTCATGCCACAGCTGTACTCTTCGACACATCTCTCTGCAGCTATTATTATCTGTGGGAATCCAGGGCATCCTACATGGTCTGGGGGCAAAATGTTGACTACCAGTAAAAGAGTGGTCCTGGAAAAACACACACAGCTGCCCCTCATACAATCTGTCAACTGACTTTCGTTCTTGACCAGCTTGCACACAAGGGATTCTTGTGATTCTGTTTGGACACGAATCTACATATATTAAAATTTCATTTAGATGCTTGATCTAGATCTACTTTTTAATGTGCTATTCTCTGTGATGGGTGGAGAAACATGTAGTTCCACTGGTACAAACATCGACTCACATGAACTTAACCTGTGACTGTACAATTATGTATTGTGGATGCTCAGTATGTTGTATGATAAATAATGAAAATTGTGCAACTGCTGCAATTTAGCTGCAAACCTTTTAAATGTTTAAAGTTGTGCACACCATATCTTTGCCAATCTTCCTGTGTTCCTCTTTATCTTGAATCTTGCTTTGACATTTACCACTAAGCTACCTATTTCAGTCCACCAATTCTTGAACAAAGCCAGACCAAGACATCTTTATGGAAATCACTGTGCTGAGTGTGTTGATTTGCAAAGAACATGGAAGCTGTTCAAGGTAGCTTTGCTTACCCTCACAGGTTATACAGCGAGAGATAGCGATGGAGAGACAGACACTGACTTCCACAAAGACAGACAGTGACATAGAGGAAGTGAAATACAGAGCACCTTGCTATAACTATATTGGTTGGCTCCAGTATGTTGGCGCCCATCTTATCTGGCTAGAATCCCACACAGCATTCATCTAATGAAAACCTGGCTGGATGGCCGGCTGGCTGTCTCATCAAGGCTCATTGCCATAGGTTCCTCTCCCCCAGCATCAAAGTCACTTGGCTTTAATGTAGCTTTTATCAATGGCCAAGTAAAAGCAAATAACTTCACTAAAATTTGAAAGAAACCACGAAAAGAAATCTAAAGCAGACATGAAGGGAGAGGTCTAGTAATTCTTTAGGGGCACTCAGAAATACTTATTGTGGTAACAATCAAATCAAAGAAAAGATAATTATTATGCATTTGCAACTGTGTGTACACTCACTCAACAGACATAAAGACACACATTCAAGGGGCACTTCTCTCTCTCCCTCTCTCTCTCACACACAGACACAAACACACAGTATGCAGACATAAATGCAAAAGCATTCATTACTACATACTGTAGTACACAAGGTACAAGTATGCAACATAGCCGTCACACTTTGTAAAATCCTCAAGTGTCGCATTACAGGGGATTGCTAAAACTGTGTTGGCTGGTGATAGCTTGTAGACCAGGGCCAGACTACAGTAGCAGCCAGTCCCCCAGTGGATGACTGGGCTCTGCATATGAGCTCAGTCACTGTAACAAGCCCCACTTAGTCACTGGCTCTTTCACAGGCTCTCTCTCCATAGACCCTCTATACAAACAGGACACTTAAAAACACCATTACCGGGAGATTGCTCAAGCCTTAGTGAGCAGCTCTGAAGTGGTATGTGAGAAAGATGAGAGGACAAACAGGGTTCTGATGAAACAACAGTGGGAAGAAAAATCAAGTAGGGTACACACAGATGGTTTGCTGTGGAAGACATTGATGAAACAACAGTGTCTGCTCTTAATTAATAGGAATTGGAAGTTTCTGGTTTGGCAAAGAGGTGAAAGTTCATCTAACAACTCATATAAGGAAAGAGTACTAACATTCAGCAGCAGTGGCCTCTGTGTTGAATGAAATAGACTAAAACAGCATACTGTATCTGGAAGGAAGTGGAGCAAATACATTATGCTGAATTTTTGCTTACTCTGGCTGCAAAAGCTCTACAATGTGCTTCAGCTTAAATAATCTGTAAACATGTCTCTTGACTTCAAATACACTGTTTGTGGCTTTATAAATACTGCTGTACTGTTTAACCTAGATGTGTCACAGGCTGACCCATAATGTCCTATCTTCACCCCATTACTCCTCCCCTGTCTCACCCTCTACTTATACCTCCCCCACCCATCTGTCTCTCATACCTCTCTCACCCCCTTTCCATCTATCTCTCATCTCTCTCTCGTCCAGCCTCTCATCACTTGTTCATAACTTTACAGCGCTCATTAGGCAGAGTCACAGTTTCCATCAAAGAGAGCAAGAATATTTTTAGGCAGGGTCGTGCTTTGAGGAGCCTTTCCACTGAAACTAAACAATGTCCAAATATCTGTCATGTTACACAGAATAGGGCACTAGGTATGCCACTCTACTCTTTCAGCTCCTTCATCATTTCTTTTCCTTTCTCACACACTAGTTACACAATGACTTCACAATAACTATAAGGGTGTACCCCCCTACCACCCTCACTGCTCCTTTGCTGTCCTCTGGATCTGTGTCAAGCAAGAGAACAGATTGGGAGTGGGCATGGGTCCATGCCAAAGTATTCTGGGAAGGGCTCCAAAGAACATATTTGTTGAGTGGGGAAGAGAGCGGAAATGGACTCGTGTCTGAAGGGAGGTATGGTTGAAAAAGCTGGGTGAAGCAAGGGTGAGAAACACTAAGGTTGAGTCATTAGGTGAAACTGAGGTGAACAGGGTTGCTGAGTGACTCATCTCTTACAAAAGGTGGATTCTGATTCAGTTGATCAATAATATTAGGCAAACTGTCTCATGGTTAAAATTAAATTTACACTCACTGGCCACTTTATTAGTTACATCAGTTCAATTGCTCTTTAATGCAAATATCTAATTAGCCAGTCACTTGTCAGAAACTGAATGCATTTAGGCATGTAGACTTTGTCAAAATAACCTGCTGAAGTTCAACTTGCGCATCACAGTGGGGAAGAAAAGTGATGTAAGTGACTTGACTTTAAACATGACATGGTTGTTGGTGCCAGAAGGGCCGGTCTGATTACTTCAGAAATTTCTGATCTACTGGGAATTTCCAGTACAACCATTTCGAAGGGTTCGCAGACAATGGTCAGAAAAGTCTAAAATACCCAGTGAATGGCAGTTCTCTGAAAATGCCTTGTTGATGCTAGAGGTCAGAGGAGAACAGTGAGACTGTTTCGAGCTAGTAGAAAGGCAACAGTAACTCAAATACCCATTTGTTACAACCAAAGTAGACGTAATAGCATCTCTGAATGCACAACACATCAAACCTTGAAGCACTTTGGCTACAGCAACAAAAGACCACACCATGTGCCACTCCTGTCAGACAAGACCAGGAAACTGAGGCTACAATTCATAGTTTGTTGAAACTGGACAACAGTTCTCTGGGACGTGGTGGAACAGCAGATTCATATCATGGATGTGCACCTCAGAAACCTGCAACAACTGTGTGATGCTATCATGTCAATATAGATCAAAATGTGTTGAGGAATGCGCCAAGCACCTTGTCTGAATGATGAATTTAGACAGTTCTGTTGACAAAAAAGCAACCAACCGGATGCTTGTAAGTTGTGCCTAATAATGTGGACATTGAGTGTATACACAATTTAGAATTTAGAATAGAATAAAATAGAATAGAACTTTATTGATCTCACAATGGAGAAATTCACTCTTTAAACAAGATAGATTAAGGTACTCTAAACTGCTCCCTTTTTCTTCAAGAGGTTGCCACAGCAGATGAATCCGCATATGTGATTTTGTACAGGTCTTATACTGGATGCCCTTTCCCGGCGCAAACCTCCCAGCAAAGGGAGCACACTCCCCTGTGAACCCCAAGGCTGGACTTGTTAATCCTGATGATTGCAAATAGGGGACTTTTGCACATCAGGCAAATGTGAAAACCACTACACTATGCAAACACCTAAGCAAAATAGGATGCAGCTATTAATGTTGTGCTACGCTTCCAATAAATATTCTGTATTTCTGCTCACTTTTTAATGTATGCTTTATACCTTAGAAAGCACATGCTGTTTATGGGTTTCTTTATTGGTAGTTGTGTGTGTATAAATGTGAGTCTCACATAGCTTTTCAAGTCATCAATAGAATAGCTTGTTTATATACACTGTGAGAGTGTGCGACTATGTATGCATACACATGAATGTGTATGTTCCTTGTCCCTGGGCTGGCCTGTGACATACCATACTTCTATGCCATGAGTTTTGTAGGGTTAGTGCTATTTCACACAGCTCCTGGAAAATGAATAAATTTGGAACAAAACATATCACTTATAGTGGTCTGTGCACATATTTCCTACCAGAGATTTGGACTTTTTTTAAAAACAGCGAATACTGGCAGTGATGTGTATTTGTATTCAGCAGTATTCAGGTATGAGGCTTAGATTTAGTTACATAGCCATGTAGCCATAACTAATCCTTCACCAGCTACATTAATCCAAGCCTTGGTGTTTTAGGTGATGCAGTGCTTTAGCTCTTTAAGTGACAAAAATATCAAAGCAAATATGTACATGTTTTTTTACAAGTGCAATGGGTTTATCTACTGGTTATATACTATATGCTATTTTAAAATGGCTGCCATATCTCACTGTAGTCAGCGTGTTTTCAAGGGGGAGACGGACAGAGGTAGAGGAGGTGTCTTACAAAGGCCACACAGTGACCTCTAAAGATGAAATTGTTAACCTACCTGACAAATGCCATCATGTGAAAAGTATTTTTTGACTGCAATGTTTTCTCGTATGGTTGTTGAAGAACTCTTTGAGTTCACACACTTTGCAAGGTCAAAAAAGAAACATCAAACAGATTGTTGAATCCTTGTGGGCTTTCTTTCACAGTCTTTTGTCTTCTTTGTTTCACAGACACACACTCACTTAAAGAGGCACCATAAAAGTGCAAAGATATGCAACAGATGCACAAATATAACACAGAAGTCAGAGAGACAAAAGTCATAAACACCCTTACTCATTCAGGGTGGCATTTGTAAACATGAAGGTCCCCCCAATTCACATATACAACTTAACATTACATATATGCGAATACAATGTGCACTGGTTGGCATGTGGGGGGTCACGCATAGCACATAAACTGGAAGCGGCACCTTCATGTAAATTCTTCCCTCTTGACAACTGAGTATTCTCATAAGCTCCAGTAGTCAGCTGTCTACTGCATTCTCCAAGGGGCAGGCATGACAATATTCTAATTTAGGAGGTCTCTAAGGTGTATGTGAGGGACTCTGTGACTTCCTGCAAGTAAGTGCTTGTACCTAGATGTGTGTGTGTTTCACAATAACAATGTATGATATCATGTGCTAACAGAATAGCATTGGAAATGTTCCATAGAATATGCACCACATTGAATAAATATAATGGAAAGCAAGTGGACTCCAATAACTTGTCTATTTGTTGTTGTTATTGAAAATGTGAGTGTATCTTCATCCATCTGCATCATTCTAGGCCACCCCAGTGTGGCTACAAATAGATGTGCAAAGTGGTTCAATCCCTGCTGAATGTTTATCCAGGGAGGTGGATTACATCAAACCAGTCATCACTGTGTCACACTGAAGGACCTGATACCCCCATAAGCTCAGCATTTCCTGCCTTGAGAGCCATAATTAAGTGCGTGCTAGAGAGCATCACACTCTGAATCTTCCAGACCTTTATGTGGCTTTTGTTCATCCATGACACAAGAGGCTATACGAAGAGATAACAGTGAATGCTCAGTCACACAGAGAGAGCTCATAAATAAAAGAAATTGTTCAAAGGAGAGCATCCTGCAGCAGAAGTACATGATGTTGATGATTTCTTGGAGCACACATATCTTTGAAAATACACTTTATGGACAAAAGTATCTGGTCACCTCCACATTACACCAATAGGAGATTTTATGACACCCTGTAATATAGAGTTGGTTCCACTTTGCAGCTATAACAGCTTCCACTCTTCTGGGAAGTCTTTCTATGAGATTTTGGAGTGTGTTTGTGGGTATTTTTGCCCCTTCATCAAGAAGAGCATTTGTGAGATCAAAGAATGATGTTGGAAAAGAGGAAAAGAGGCTTGCAATTTGCATGGAGGTGGAGGTCAGGTTGACTGTGGGCCAATCAAGTTTCTCCACACCAAATTCATCCAACCATACCTTTATGGGGCACAGTCATAGAGGAACAGAAAAGGGCCATCCCCAAACTGTTCCCACAGATTTGGAGGCACTGTATTGTCCAAAATATCTTGGTAAGCTGAAGCATTACAATTTACCTTCACTGAAAATAATGGGCCCAGGCTTGTCCCTCTAAAACAACACTGAAGTGTTGGCATGAATGCAGTCAGGAAGGTAAAATTCTCCTGGCATTTACAAAACCCAGACTCATCCATCAGACTGTCAGAAAGAGAAGTATGATTCATCACTGCACAGAACACTGCTGCAGAGTCCAGTGGCAGCACCACTCTGCTCGACACTTGGCATTGTGTTTGGTGATGTAAGGCTTTCATGCAGCTGCTTGGGCATGGAAACCCGTGAATGCAATGAAACTCCTGGTGCACAGTTTTTGTGCTGTTGTCAATGCAAACAAGACTTGGGACTCCGCAGTTGTTGAGTCAGCAGAGCACTGATGACTTTTATGCATTATGTGCCTCAGCACTCGATGACCCTGCTCCATAGCTTTACATGGGTTGCCACATTGTGACTGAGCTGGTGTTTTTGCAAAGTGGTTCCACTTTGCAATAATATCATTTAAAGTTGACTCTGGAACACCTAGGAGGCATCCTATTACAGAACCATGCATGAATTCAGTGAGCTCCTTAGGATGTTCCCTGCTTTCACAAATGTTTATAAAGGCAGATTACATAGCTAGGTGCTTGATTTTATACACCTATGGCAAAGAAACTGAATGAAACACCCGAATTCACTGATTAAGGCCCAATACGTTCATCAGTACAGTGCAAATACAGTAATTATACACCAGACAAAGATATTTCAAATGCAGGAGTTACAAATGCAAAAACTAAAAAGAATGGGACAGAGAGTATGGAATGGAGGTGGCACCTTGGTCATGTTACTTCCAGTAATCTTTAATGGAATTACTCATTCATGGGTCAGAGAATGTCCAATTTCAAAGCTAACCTTTACACCAGTAAAGTATCCTGAATGTATCTTGCATGGTTGTGTTGCTATCACAAACAGACAGACATAAATAAATACACAAGGTATTATCAGTGAACCACTGTTTGCAAGGATACACACACACACACACACACACACACACACACACACGAAAACAGCACCACCCTTGTTGTTGCGGCTGGAAATGAGCTGGCTGTGAGAACATGTCAATGGACACATAACACAAACACTCACAGTCAAACAGGGCTTGCTGATTGTCCTTTCATAACTCCTCTTTTTACCCATTGCTTACAATATGATTCAAACAGAATCATTGTCGTAAAAAAGCGTAACACAAGGCTGAGCAACAATTAACCCGTATGTAAACAAGTCCATTAGTTATGACCCCCTACTCCCACCTCTGGGCTTAGATCGCTCCGCCCCACCCAGAAGGGGGTGCTTTGTGAGGGAAGGTGGAGATTGGCAGACCACTTGAGTTCCACTTCAGTGTACAGAGAGGGTTGAAGAGTAGTACGACGCCACTCCCTGAACTTGTAAGAGTTACCACAAGTGCTGCAGATCACATTGCAGAAGAAAAGAACTTTGGAAAATGCACTCTCAGACGTTTCATAGGAAAAAGGGAAGAATCTTAAACATCTATGGCAGAAAGAGAACAGGGATATTGTGTATATTTTGGTTGAATAATGAGGAGCTGAGCAGAGGAATGCCATGCTCATAAGTTTCTAACAACGCTTTATTACCTTGTTGAAAATGTAGACCTGGGGCTGAGGCATGAAAATCACTGGACTACTGCTACTACTACTACTACTACTACTACTACTACTACTGCATTTTTTATCTATTGTCTTTGTACATGGGTGTATGCTCATTCATGTGTTTAGGTGTCTGTGGATGTGCATATGTGTAGGTCTATCTGCAAATGTGTATATGGTGTTGGAGTGAGGTCAGAGGTGTCAAGGGAAGTGAAAGGTAATCCTTTAAGTGAGAGACTCTAACTCTTTCAGAGAGTAAACAGCCAAGCAGTTGAGGGGGTATTGTTGTTGGGTAACAGAAGTGCAAGAGTGCCCTGAGGCACTGTGTATGAGTGGCATAGGAAAGCTATGGCTACATGCAGTAGGGAGGGTCTGGTGCGTTTGTGTGCGCATGTGTGTGTGTGTGTGTGTGTACCTCTCTAGCCATGTCACATGCTGCTTGCAGCCTTGAACAGCTCTGTGGCAGGAAAAAGAGAGCAGATGCCTCTTCACTGGGGTGCATCAGGCCACCAAATCGGAAATATCACCGATCAAGTCTCTATTCAATTACAGGCCACCAACTGATTCATAGCAGAATCTGTTTGTGTGCATGAGT
>VUQH01004895.1:37621-58192 GCA_015106775.1 Etroplus canarensis | reverse complement strand
TGTTATGTGTGTGCGGGCATGCGTAGCTGCTGTGTTAGTGTTCCGGGTTTAAGGGGGAAGAAGGATGACCTCGCACAGCTGATGGTCAGTCATGCAGGACAGAACAACACAATAACACTCTTGTTAACCAGGACATGGCATACCCCCCACCTGTTACCCCCAGAACCACACACAGACAGGCACATGCTTGCACATGAACAGACATACTTAAAAACCCACTCTTTCTCTCTCTCTCTCATGCTTTTCATACACACATACACTTTTTGAAGTGTTTCAAAAAACATGAGAGGTGCTTCCCGGCAATGGCTCATTTGAGGCCTTTCCTTCCTTCATTTAGCAAGGCATCCATTTATCTCTGGGTCTGTCAGGGGGTTTCTCATCACTTAACACATTTCCTGTCTGTCTGTCTGTCTGTCTGTCTGTCTGTCTGTCTGTCTACCTAAACACTGTAAACAGGCTTCTCAAACTAACATGTTTAGTCTGGATCTGGCCTGGGTGGAGAAGAGGGGAGATGGCTTGCAGAAACCCTTACAAACTAACACACTAGTTTATCTTGAGGGAGAGGCAAACAGCTCTGCTTTGTTTACAGAGGAGTATTAAACACATAATTGTGCATACTATTTCATTAACATCTGACTCAAAGTTAGTCATGGAAATATAACTGAAGTTTGGCTCTAGGTGAATCAGAATCAGAATCAGAATACTTTAGTAATCCCATGGGAAAACTGTATTTTGTTACAGCTGTTCGGCCATGTATAAATAAACAGAAATTTGAAAGGCAGTAGATTTAAATGAAAGGTAAGAAACATGATAAAAGATAAATAAAAAATAAACCTGTCTGTATGAACTGCCAAAAAAATCTAATTTTAAAATTTAAAAATGACATAAGTTTTCTCAGTGTGCTGTGCAATGATCAGCTAAGTTGCGCCTTCCTCAGGGTGTAGAGATACAAAGACACCCAGAGAGCATTTATATTTTCACTCACCACAGGTGTGCAGCAGTAGGTATATACATCAATATCTTTAGCCTCTAGGGGCAATAATGAGTATAACATTCCTCTGGCCTTTAAAAGCATCACTCAAAAAGAACACATAGAGTGTCAGGTAGTGAAACTTTTGATGCACAGGGTAGGGAGAAATTTATGTAAACTTTTTGGTCATAAGCCTTCAATTTTTCTTTTTGTCTTTCAATTTTACTCTACTATACAGAGCTTATAAACTCAGGGCTGAAGTAGAACTTAAAGGAGCAATACAATTAATGTGGGTGTGTGAACACTGGGTTACACCATTTAACATGCTCTTCAGCTGTGTTTTTGTGCACAGGCCTTTACACACGGATATGGAGTAGCCAGCATTGGAGGCCTGGGGGAATGCCCCACCAGATAAAAAATGACGTCTGTCAAACCCCAAATTTGGTGGTACACTGTAATACTCTCAATTCATAACATACACAGTTCAAATAACATTGCCTATCTGTTTGTAAAGATATGAATTACTGGAGAGGATAATTAGGATTCTGCCCTGTCTTAGCAAACTTTTGTGGCAAACTTTCATTAATAGCCATTAACATTTTTAAATATGCTTATTATTTATTGTTCTTATTTCTCCCCAAGGTATGCCAAAGCAATGATTGTATTGTTTTTTAAGAAAAATAAACACGCTCCTCTATTTAACAATTTAACTTAAGCAATTTCCCCTTTGGGACTGATAAAGTTTTCTGATTCTAATAACTTTTTTCTAAAAAAAAAAAAAAAGGTTGTTTAAAGGTAGATCATGTTTTTAATCCCATCCCAGCCTACAAGGTTAAGGCATAGTCTACATTTTCTCTTTCTGACACCGGTTATCTTGACAGCAATGCTTTTTTCTGTGTGTGTGTTTGTAATATGTTCAAAGATGGCTCTGCTACAAAAAGTACAATATAAATAAAAACAATTAATCTATTTGTTCTTTTATTTATTTCATAAACAATTACATTATCACTCCCAAATTGTCCTGTGACTGCCTATTATGGCAAGACTCCTTCTTGACAAATTTAAGATAATTTTCATACATGCAGGGCACTGCTCCAGAATACTATTTCACTGGAAGAAGGAATGAAATGAAAAAAGGTTATAATAATCATCCGTCTTCTTGATGCCCCTTTTTATTCAATCAGAGACAGGACTCAAACAGGTGTTATAATTAGATTTTACTTTGGTTGAGTTTTCCTTTTATGTTACTGATAAGTCAGGTTTTGTCACTAAAACTAACTGGTTGATTAGATTTTGAAAAATATCATGGTTTGGGGTTGAAATCACACTTACAAAATATTAACCAAACATTACAAACCAAACTTCTAGAAACTGCAGTAAGCTTCTCCATCATTTTCTTGGTTACCACAAAGAGAGCATGTTTGCCTATGGTCTCAAACATCCCCATGCTATCTTGGAACTGAAAAAAAAATTTCATGAAGTCAAGCCTATAGATCTAAAACCCTCTCCATTTCACCAGGCGGAGAATAAAAATGGATCTTTATGTTTCACCTGGGTCACATTTTCAGGTTTGAAAGTTCAGAATAATTCCATATTGATTCTGAAAAATCATTTCTCTGAATAATGTAAGCCTAGAGAAACATACATCAATAATGTGCTGCTATTTAACTGTCTTGAACTTCATTGCTTTTGGGAATTTAAGTTATAAAATTTCATGCCAACAAATCCTATTGTGTTTTTAAAAGAGGGAATTTGTTTGTAGCCAAGATAGTAAGAAAGAAACGTGTATGTGTAGAGAGAGTGTTTGTTTATGTGTCACACTATTCTAAAAGTGCGTTGCTGTTGTTTATTCCTGCCATTGACGGCATACACGTTGAGAGCTCTTGAGATATCATTTAGTAACTTTTGAAAAATGAAAATAAGCTTACCTTACATGAAGGTTCACAAATGCACAGACTTGTTTGTACTCTAACTGCAGAGCATCCATCATTCCACAATGGTTTTACACTATGTATGTATTCTGTCTCACAGTATACTCAGCTCTTTGCTTTGTTTAGACAGCTCAGCCATGGGAAACACCATGTTAGACATAATCTACACAAGATGGAGACTTAGCTTTTCAGAGAGTAACAGTAGATGGCTGAGTGAATCTTCCAATCTGTTAGCGGTAACACATAAAATAGATCCTGATAAAAGGGTTCAGTGATACCAATGAATAATACAGGCAGGAACATGCAGAAAGACCTGGAAACCCAGATATGAGAGAAGATAAACTTTAAGACTTTGCTGATAAGCATTTTTTATTATATAATTAAAAAAACCCAACTTTTCCACACTTTTAGAAAGTCCGCAGAATGTTTGCCAGATATGTGAACATCTTTCTTATATGAACAGGTACATTGCACATTTGGGAAGAATATTTCAGAACATTTAAAAATGTGAAAAAGTGGAACTGCGAAAGTGAGCAGTGGAGAAAAGGAATGACACGGGTACATGTTTGTGTGTGGTGAGCTGGGGCAAAGGGGCGAGAAATGAGGGGCAAGCGAAAACAAATTCACAATGCCAGCCCAACTTCCAAAAGTGTGAAAATCTCTATAAACCCATCAGCTCCAATAACAGGCAAGCCTCAATAGATGAAAAACAGAGGAGGCGGAGAGAGAGGCAGAGCAGAGCCACAGAATGAACTGGCCTCCCCCATTCACTTTTAAATTTCCTCCTCCACAGTCCCCTGCACACTGTTAATTACTGGCCAGGCATTCCCCTGCCACCTTTTCACACATAACAAGCGCCCCATCCAGACCCACCGCTGGAATATGCCTGCAGCCTAAGGATGGGCCCTAAGCTGGACCCATTTCTGTTTAGCCTGAGGGGGGCATGGAGGGTGTTAAACAGGCAGAGGAGGGAAGCAGAAGTGGTGGAAGTATTTTTTTCCCACAACATAAATGTGTCTGTTTATTTCTGTGTTGCTTGCTGAGTTTACTGCTGTTAACTTACAAAATGTTAAACAGGGAAAACTGACATTCCATGAAACTTAAAGAAGTTAGCCACATATGCACAATATTTAACACATACACACTTGAATGTGCAAATATTAAAACACAGATGCACACAGAAAACGACTTTGGCTAAAACTATCACGAAGAAGACCTCCCCAAAAAATGACAGATGACAGATAATCAGTGAGAAACGTGATTATGAAGCAAAGAGAGAGAAAGACAGCAAGGGTAGGAAAGAGGGGAAGCAGCAGGAGTAGAAAGGGAAGTGAATGAATATATTGGAGTAAAAACACAAGGCTTAATGAAAATGTTGATTTTCTCTCTCTCAAGACAGAGGAGAACACACAGATGCAAATCCATGGGTGGAAATACCAACATAAAATATATGGATGGATGCACACATGCACACCAACAAGCACACACACACACATGCACACACACCTACACACACACACACACACACACACACACACTTTCAAATTACAGCTCTGAGAAGCCATTAGTTTCATATATAAGCAGACCTGCTGATGAAAGCTCATAAAGGCGGCTATGTAAATAAAACAAATGAAAAGCCAGCGCTCAGAGGTGAGGGGAGAAAGGAAAGAAAGAGACCCTCAGGGATTTATTGTTTGTGAAAGGCTGCTCCATTTACTCTCACCACTGGAGAAGTGAGTGGTGCCATCACAGAGGCATTAGCTAGCATCTTCTAATGGCAGAAAAACAGCACACCCAGCATCAGTCTCACAGCTCAGTGAATTGAAAAAGGTGAGGGAAAGAAGACGTGGGTGGGAACTACACATGCAGAGAGGTTGTGACCCTCTCACATGCTATCCACAAGGTAGATACAGAAAGACACACATTCGCAATAATGTTTCGGCTATTACGTGTCTTATCAGGACGATTTTCCGCATGAGGACAAAGAGGTGAAAGGTTGCGGCTTGGGCACGCTCTTTTCATTGTGTGTAGCAGTGGAAACATCATGTGGAAATGAATGAGTTCAGGGCTAGAGAAGGAGAATATGACCTATGATCAAATTCAAACCCTAAATAAGTAGTAACATTTCTTTCTTATTTGGTTTTTATTTCATTTGGTTCATTTAATTAATTATCTTTTATCTAATGCAAAGAGCGGCCAACCCTCACAAGAAAAATAGAAGCTGTGGTTGGCTGTCTCAAAATGACTTATGGTCATGTAAATAAGTGTACGTAAAAATCTATGTTAATAGAGCAGGACTTATCATACAGAGCCAAGAAAATATAGAGGAAATGATTGGATATAGGAAAAGTTGCCTTTGGGTGGTCACTATGCCACCCAAACAGTTACTGAAAAAGAAAACAATAACATACACACCCCACTCTCCACGCCATTCTGCTTCTGCATCCTGCCCTAAAATAAAAACATTTTTATTAGTAACACCTTGCTAGTACCAGGTTACACCCTCCTTGAACCGCCTTGATGGATTCAACAAGGTGCTGGAAATATTCCTTAGAGATTTTTGTTCCATATTGACATGATAGCATCACGCATTTACGGCGGATTTGTCGGCTACACATCCATGATGTGAATCTCCTGTTGCACCACATTCCAAAGCCCAAAGGTGCTCTATTGGATTGAGATCTGGTGACTGTGAAGGCCATTTGAGGCAATTTTTTTTCCTACAGACTGTTCTCTGGAAACCCTAGAGATGTGCAGGAAAATCCCAACAGATCAGCAGTTTCTGAAATACTCAGACCAGCCCATCTGGTGACAACAACCACACCATGTTAAAAAGTCATTTAAATCTTCTTTCTTTCCCATTCCCATTTAACTTCACCAGATAGTCTTAACCATTTCCACATATCTGAATGCACTGAGTTGCTGCCATGTGATTGGCTTGTCAAAAAGCAATTTCTCCCTGGGATTAATGAAGTATTCTGATTCTGATAATGATTAGTTCCAAAGGTGTACCTAATAAAGTATTTTCTTTGTCTTTATTTATGGAAACTGAAACAATGCCACCTTTTAACGAGCTGTAAACTTTAATTATTTATTTTTGTGTAGTGTGTATTTGTTTAAACTGCTCAAATAAGTAAAGGAACACCTTGAAAACACATCAGATCTCAATGGAAAAAAATCATGCTGGATATCTATTCTGATATGGACTGAGTAATGTGATGTCACATCATTTGATGGACATGAAAATGATCAACGTACAGATGGCTGAATTCAAAGACACCTTGAAAATCAAAATCAAACCTCAGGGCATGCTCCTAATAACCCGAAGGATGAGGAAACTTATGCCAGATCTTGAGGAGGGCATTACTGAGCTCCTGGACAGTCTCAAGTGCAACTTGGAGTTGTCGGATGGACTGAACCATTATGTTCCAGAGGTGTTCTACTGGATTTAAGTCAGGTGAGTGCAGGGGCCTGTCAATGGCACCAGGAGGAACCCAGAACCCACTGCACCAGCGTGGGGTCTGATAATGGGTCCAGTCAAGGTCTGTGTGTCCATCCATGGATAGACCACTGACCCACCACCAAACCAGTCATACTGAATGATGTTACAGGCAGCATAACATTCTCCACTGCTTCTCCAGACCCTTTCACGTTTGTCATGTGCTCAGGGTGAACCTGCTCTCATCTCTAAAAAACACAGGTTGCCAGTGGCAGACCTCCCAGTTCTGGTATTCCGTGGCACAGGGCCCACTAGAGGATGTTGGACCCTCAGACTACCCTCATTCCTGATTGTTTGATCAGAGACATTCACACCAGTGGCCTGCTGGAGGTCATTTTGTAGGGCTCTGACAGTGGTCATCCTGTTCCTCCTTGCACAAAGGAACAGATACCGGTCCTGCTGATGGATAAAGTATCTTCTATGGCCCTGTCCAGCTCTCCTAGATCAACTGCCCATCTCCTGGAATCTGCTCCATGCTCTTGAGACTGTGCTGCGAGACACAGCAAACCTTCTGGGAATGATATGTATTGATGTGTCACCCTGGAGGAGTTGGACTACCTGTGCAGCCTCTGTAGGGTCCAGGTATTGCTGCATACTGCCAGTATTAACACTGATCCTAGCCAAATGCAAAACTAAAAAATGAAAAGAACAGCCAGAAAGGATGAGGAGGGAAAAATGTTAGAGGCCTCCACCTGTAAAACCATTCCTGTTTTGGGAGTCATCTCATTGTTGCCCCTGTAGTGCACCTGTTGATTTCATTTACAAAAGAGCTGCTGAAACTGATTAACAACCCCCTCTGCTACTTACCTGACCAGATCAAAATTAGAATCAGAATCAGAATACTTTCTTAAACCTAGGGGGAAATTGCATTTTTTTCACATTCACATTTACCAGTGCACATATTGTTTAGAGGGCGTAGACAAAAAAACCCCCAAAAAACATGCATATCCTTATTTAATCATTTGTTTGTTCATAAGATGAAACAAAGAACTGAACTACTGATGTCATTTTTCAGCATTTACAGAATTTACAAATAAAAAGAAAAACCCAACCTAGTGTCTTAGGACACCCTATACTTCCAGATCACTCCTCTGTGCTTTGGCACTGATATTACTGTGTAATGAGCTCTACAGAACACCTTTCTTCCAAAAATATATTTTCATTTGTCCCAGAAAAAGACCTCTTCCTTGAAAGGATGAAGGTGACCACTAGGAACAACTTTGCATTGATTTGCAGTGACCCAACCCATTTAAGGGGCCAATACACTATGCTACCAAAATGCCCCGCACAGCATACCTGAGCCAGGGGTTCACGGTTTTCTATTAATATGTCCCCTGTCTGGGGTGCTATCATTCCTTGAACTGACTCTGTTAACTTTAAGTGGGTACTGAAAGACCCAGCCAGAGCTTCATGGTTCCACGTTTATGCAGGGCCCAAAACAGGATTTGATTATATTTTTACTCAGTGAACTCATGAATGTACATGAAACCACAGGTTAATATGGGCAAAAGAAATCCCCTATTAATCATCAATAACACAAAAACATGTTACAACATAATTGAATCAAGTAAAAATAAGAAAGAGACATATCAGCAAGCTAAAGTATTAGGTACCCATTTTACATAACTAAGTGAAAAATAAAGCCAATAATCTGACTATATCTGATACACCAATCCCAGTAAAGGCTTGACAGGTGAATAGAACAGATCCAGCAATTGGTGGGAGCAGCAGACAGTGAGAAAAATGGGTTTCTGTACTTTCTGTGACATGAGTGTGCTTCCCATGGTGTGGCATTTAGCATAAACAGATGAGCTAATCTGAGCTGTGGATAAGGCACCTGCCTCATTCCACTAAATAAATAAGCCCTGTATCCCAATCTTCCTCCCCTTGTGCCTTTCTCTACACTCCCATACCTCCATCCCCTGCTGTGCTACTGCTCTCCATTTATTTCTCCTCCTCTCCATCAGTCGGGTAGATGGAAAGAGGGAACGAGGGAGAGTAAAAGTGGAAAAAATAGAAAAGGGCTCATATCATTGCTGGGCCAAAGGTGAGTCGCCTGGGGAGGCAGCGGGAATGAAATTCTCCCAGTCCCATTTTACCAGCCATTCAAAGCACATTACTCTGGAGAAGGGGAAACTTATAAAGCCCTTGCACTTGAACACATTTCTGTGTGTTTACGGGAGACAGAGAGGAGCTGCTGCACCCATGCCTCAGTAATAGATTCCCAATTTAGGGTCACTTCTCCTCTCTCTCCCTCTTTTGTCTTTCTGCCCCTTTCTTTTACTTGATAAGTCTCTCTCTCCTCCTCCTTTCCTATGTTCATTTTCTATCTTTCTCTATATAAGCATTTCTCTGCAGGCATGCTGTCCTCCTCTCTTGCTAGGGTAGCTAGAAGGGACCCTGGCAGTCTGTCTGCTTGCAAAAGGAATATCAGGAAAACTGTTTGTTTGTGTCTGCCCCTGTAGACACCGCAAATTGTTTCACTGAGGAGGGCTGACGGAGTTGATGATATAACTGCCATCTCCATAACTTGATGGCAGTCTATGATAGCTGCACTGTAACTGTAGTCAGCTGCTGATGTGAATTACTGCTGGAGCAAATACCTTTCTGAAAATGATGCAGTAGTTTGCTGCAAAATGGGACAGTTCATTAGAAGTGTAGAATAAAAAGGCTCTACAATCAACTTCTCCACTAAAGCATTTCTTAAGAGAGCAGGTAAAGAGTGCAAGAGGTTATTTCCAGAAAGATAGATGGCAGTAATTTTTAAAAAATATTCACAAGACCTACTTCTTCCCACATTAGTCACATCTTTATTTCAACTGTGCCATTTTGTGGTTCCCTGAATTTGCTTATGACATAAGGTACGCTAATAACCGCATCACTTAAATACAATCTCTTGGGCTATAATGGTGTAACCATGTGGGATGATGCTGTCACCATAGTAATTACAGAAATACTATCAAGGTGGAAGGGCAACCTGCTCATAATAGTTGCCAAATTAGCTTATCTGTAAGGCATAATAGGGTTCTAACACCTTGTAGCAATAGTAGACTCATTATTGCAGTGCCTTTACATGTCTCTGGAATTAACGTAGGCTACATGAAATGTGAATAGAGGATGTTTTGTCTGGTGTTATTAGATCAGGCCAAGGCACGCTATGCGATCAGCCATATTTTTTATTGACACAGATAAGTTTGGCAAAAAGTGAAGTAATTATCATATTATGGTTCTATTACATGAAACTGCTCACAGGCTATGATTAACCCCTGCACCTCTCCTAGTTTAACAATTGAGCGGTCATTGGGTATTATATCAACTGCTTTTAATTAGGTTACCATGTTACATTTTCTGGATTCCTATTGGCTGCTTGGGGATAAAAGTATACCATAAATGCCTATTTTATAGCTATACATTTCCCTTTAAGCAAATTTAATATAACTGAGTTACAGATGTAATGATCCTTTAATTGTTGGATAGGGAGAATGAAACATAGGTTACATTGGCTAATCTCATAATGAAACATTGTGAGATGATACATAACTGCTCTATATTGAATTTAATTCTGATTATTCATACATTTGCAAGCATCAAATAATTAAAAACCTTAAGTCAAGCATAAAAAGACAAAGATGAAACATGAAAATAACAAGGAAATAAACATCTCAGTGTCTTGTCAGAAGAGGTTTCAGGCAGAGGAGAGCAGACATCAGTGAATGTCTTTGGAAGCCAGCCGTTTAGAGTGGACGGCAGGCTGCCCATCAGTGACAGGCCCCAGGCCAGTATACAAGTGGAGGACCCAATAGGAGCTGGCAGGTGAGACCTGGCCTGGAGTCAGATCATACAAGTCCAGCTGGGGCTAACACATCAGGAGACAACAGCACAATGCAGGTGGCCTGACACAGACGTAAATATGACCTGCCACTGATGGACTCTGACTGAATTCGGCTTGATTCAAATCAGGTTTTATTTGCATTAAGAAGCATTGTGACGAGGAATGCTGTCAAAACCTCACAGGCCCAAAAGACATTACTAAAATCAAGGTCTCAATGAACTTCAAAAACCTGCTTTTATTGTTGTATCTTTATCATACTGTCCTAAGTAACTAATTAAAACTGTTAAGATTTAATATCTTAAAATCTTTATAGAACATCAGCATAACCTTTTCATGGTTCTTTCAAACAGCCGATCTTCTATTTATTCCATAATCTTTTCTCAATTTCCCAAAGTAGATGGTACAAAAAGGGCCCACACCCCCATTTTTTTTCTTGAGACCATAAGGGTGTATTTTAATCAACATCGTGTGCAAATGAAATGTCACGCCCTTTAATGTGAGAGCACCGTGGGAAATGTCGATAGAAATGTCAAGTGGTTGCAGGGATGTGGGACCAGAGGGGTTGATTTCATCCATGGTACAGTGGACTGAGGGGCCATTGGGCATACCCAACCTTAACAGTAAGGATATGAAAGTGAAATTAGGATTGGTTTGAGCTTGATCCCAAACTGTACTACATGTTTGGGCAAATATGAGTAAATTATTGGCTTGATTTCTAAAAACATAACATTTTTGTTTCAATAAACACCAAATGCAATTTTTAGTAGTTACGTTTAAATCAGACAGTACAGTGTATGTTTAGTAATTAACAAAGACTGACAGAAATAAAGTAAATTATCATCCTATATATAAAGTTATATTTACTAAATTTACTGATCAGGCAGTGCAATTTTAGGATAATTGAGTTTGAACAGATTAAGCTTCATTTGTTGCATATAAAATGACACATTTGGCATGTTAAAAATCTATTTTAAAACTCAGTTAAATAAACTAAAAAAGTCACTACCCAATGAAATTAAAGGGATATATTTTCACTATGCATAGATCTATCCAAGTATACGAACACCCAAGTTCACCACAATGGAGTCTCAAAATAACTGAAGGTAAACACGCACACTGATTGTTCACTTTGAAAAAGCAATCAGCTTTATAAAATGTCTTTCATTAACTGATCAGAGCAGATTTAGGTAAGAGGCCTTCCTCTGCTGCTCTTCACCAACCAAAGGGTTGAAATTTGCTGTTCTTAAAGTAAAGAGGGATTATTTTCCCTTGCAGATATAATGGTCCACCTGTCATAGGGAGTTAGAGATGACGCCCTATCACTGACAGGTACACTATCACCCTACCAAAAATTCAATATTTCTCAGTGGAAAATTAAACTATAGGGAAAATAAGGACACGGAGTGTGCACCTACTGGGAGAGCATCATATCTTGCTGACGACATAATTCTACTGCCAGAGAGAGAAAGAAAGAGAGGGAGACTGAGATGGTGTCTGGGCATGTACCTATGTAGACAGATTGTGCTATGTATAAGTATGGTGCGCTATAGTAGAAGGGACCTGGGCTCAAGCTCAAATTAACTGTGTGGCAGGCTGGACTGTCAACTGCAATTACCTGCCTCACACTTCCTGGACCATCTTGGTAATTTATTTTCTCTTCCCCTCCCTCCATGCTATCCTCTGCCCTTCCTCACTCTATGTTCCCTCATTCCAAATATCACTGGCAAATATAAACAGCCTTTGGCCACCACCCTGCAACTTGGAAGGCCTTATAATTGAAGCCTTGCACATTTAGAGGCTATTTTAGGTGAGGAGATAGGCCCTAACCCTCTACTCTGTCCCGGTCTCCCCTCTGCCCTCTCGACTACATTAAGGGACAATTATCTCTGTCTAGTCAGGCAGGGCAAGGGGGTTTAAGTTGAAGAGCCATTGGCTGCTGCTGATTGCTTTTTTAGATTTATTAGATTACAAATTAAACTGGAGGAATTGGCTTGTAGTGCTGAAAGTCAGGAGGCTTTCTACGTATGACAAGCAAAACAGACTATACAAATTGTACACCTTTAGCCTACATATGGATGCAAATATGTAAATGAGCACAAAAATTCACATTCAT
This sequence comes from Etroplus canarensis, assembly GCA_015106775.1. Lineage (NCBI taxonomy): Eukaryota > Metazoa > Chordata > Actinopteri > Cichliformes > Cichlidae > Etroplus > Etroplus canarensis. The sequence goes on along the minus strand of VUQH01004895.1, from coordinate 45,847 downwards.
GTTCATTTACAGTAACTTACCTTTATCTTTTAGTGTAATCACGCATTTGTATGTGTTTGAACTTGTATGCACCATTGCATACTCCATACAGTTCATGCCTATATATGTTAGCGTGTCCATTCACTGTATATCTGTTAGAGTGAGAGGTGATTTTAGGGCTATGACATGCCTAAAGGCTCCAATCCACCTCGGTAACATGGTTATAGTCATGATCCCTTGACGCTACTGTCCCTGCGGGGGAAAGCAAACATTTAGCCATGATGAAAAATCATGTAAGAAAAGCCACTGCTTGGCTCAAGTGCATTTATGCGTATTTATACAGCCTCATTCTGCTCTTTATCCGGTTGCATCATATCATCTCAAAGAGTGTGGCGGTCCAGGCAATCCAGCCATGCAGTCACACAGTTATTTAACTATGTGGATTAGCTCTGGGCTAGTGGCCAGTTGTAACAGGCAGTCTAATCATCTTCATGTCTCTGTTACACTATTTGAGGATACTTTGCTGGCTCAGGTTGCAATATAATGGTTTTCTTTCAATCCACATATTAACTGTATCTCCTCTATCTGCAAATACATAGTTTTGTAACGTTACCAGCTGACTCATTGAAACATACGAAACTTGAAGGTGCATAAGTAAGCTGTGCACCAGTAACAGAACTGCTTCTGTCTGTATAACAAAATCTTCTTAGCTCTTTCTTGTTTTTACTATATACTGTGTTGTTGCTATTCTTCCTTAATCTATCATGTTCACTTTGTGCATCCATTCTTTTCTTTTCTTTTTTTTCTTTTCTTCCTGATAGACACAAACCGAGAAAGAGGTGTAAGGAATTATTTCCTTTCTTCAGAGTCATCCTTATAAAAATATAATTGGGGCAAACAGGCCTTTACCATGCAGGATACTCTCTAGGTGATTTAAGAAAGTGAGGTGGAAGAGTGGATTCATGGATTGAAGATGAAAAAAAAAACCATAGTATAGAGTAGAGAAAAGAGAAGGAGAGAGGGAACAAGAGAGAAACAGATAGGGCCATGCTGCCGGTTCCACTCTATTTCCAGCCCAGTGTCAAAATGAATTTCACATCTTAATATGGAGAAAGTGCTTACTCTCTGAAATACCAAAAAAGTGTTGGTGGCGGTAGCAGTAAAGGAAAGGGAGGAGATGGGCTCAAGAAAGGGGATGGAGAGGGGGATAACAATGAGAGAGGAATAATGCTGACAGTAAAATAAAGAGAAGTGAGAACTCAATTAAAGGCAGGGAGCTGACAGGGAGGGGGCTGGCCCTTAGGTGCAGAGCGGGAGGGACGGATAGTAGGGGACTCTCCTGCCTTAATGAGCTTAGCCCCAGGGCCTGACTCACTGGTTGACTGGCTAAAACTGTATGACCAAATGGCTCCTCAGATGACTGCAACTCCACTGCCAACGTGAAGACTGGCACAGACTTCGATGAGCTGGTAAGTGGAGAGTAATCAGGGATGATCCAACACTGTTGTTTGTAAATTTATTTCTTGTATACGTGAGTCTGTACAATGGATGTGATGGTGTGATTGAGTGATGCACATTCTTCTGTGCTCCTCAGGGATATAAAGGCTATTCAAGGGTAGGGTGTTTTTCCACCAACATTAAAAGTTGTACAGGCAGCATACTTACCATGACATCAGCACCAAATTACAGTGAACATGGAAAAGAATTTCCTAGAATAGCCAGGTTACAAGGGAATAATAACACTGTTTGCAAAGCATGTTCTCAGCTCAGTTTTATCTCTGTGTTACTAAAAACAAATACCAAATCATTTCATAAACCTCCTTTTTTGTACTTTATTATTAACCCCCACTGGATAGAAAGACTCCAATTATTTCCTCCTATTATTTCCATGCCTGGATGGAAAATGTGTTTATTAATTTTTTTCTCCACAATTTGTCCTAACCATTTCTGAATGGTCTCACACTTTTCCACTGACGTTGCAGAGATGGAACATGAGCACTTCATTTTACCAGCAGTGAAAAGTCTTTTTTCGTGATTCTCTATGTATTTTCTTGTTGTCTTTATCACCACATTAACAGCAGGAGAAAAAAATGAGAGACAAAGAGAAAAAAATCTACCAAGACTGCCAAGTGGCAAAGTTGAGCTAAAGCTGGAGCATGGAATCACATGAAGTAAAGCACCTCAAGGGAGAGAGTGAGAGTGAAAGAAAAAGGAGAGAAAAGCAGATAGAGGCAGTGTGATGGGCTGCTGCTGTTCAGTGTTGGGGATGATAAAACAGTGGGGGTGAATAAGGGCCTTGAGCTATGATAAACATATGGACACACAAACACACTCATACAGATGCCCAAACACACACACTACTGTGTCGCTTCATTCAAGCACCTGCCTGTTCATGGATGAGGTTGATTGCACAGCCCTGACTCATCCTTGGCTACATGTTGAACCCCAGGGAGCCTCCGAATGGCATGAAGATACTAATGGAGTGAAACAGGAGAGCTGCTGGGAATGGCAAATCTCCGGCTGTGGGGATGCACCGGAAGTCTATGTGGGATCAGGCTCCCGCCCGTCAGCCCTGAGTTTTGATCTACAGTGAGGCACTGCTTTTGATGTCTTAATCATCTCTCTCAATCGAGCTCTGGGATTTTGGGGAAAGGAGAGCTGAGCGGAGGGGAGAGGAGAGAGGCAGTGGGGCAAGCCCAAGGATGCGAGCCCTGTGTGGGAAAAGGCTCCATGACATAGCCTGTTTGTCTCTGGATGACTAACTCTCAGTTGGCTCTCCAGCCTCTGAACCTGTTGTAAACACTTTAATATCAGCTGCCCTGGTTTTATGTTCAGGATTATCTACACTCTAACCTACTTTTGATCTGTTTAAAAAATGTTTAAAGCTAATTGATAAACTCATCTACAAAGTATACCTGGGAAAACCTGGAGAAAAGACGCTGCACTCACAGAAAGCAGAGTTCATACAATGTTACAAAGCAGAACTTCAGAGGAAACTCAAGTCAAAGAGTCTCCATGATGATCATAAGAGATGCAACAGAGAGCCAGAGTTCAGCACAATCCAATTAAATCAGCAACCACTGTCTTGAGTGAGGAGCAGAGGCCAGAAACAAGAATAAGAAGAGGTTCAGAGATGAAGCAAATGAGAGATGGAGAAAGAAACAGATAAAGAAAGAGAGAGAGAGAGAGAGAGAGAAAGAGAGAGTCAAGATTAAACAGTCAGATAAAAGAGGAGTGAGTCAGAGATGTATTCATTCATCAAAAGTTACAGACCCCCACCCACGGCTTTTCCTCAGGGCTAAGTGTTCCATAGAGAAGCCTGATGAACTGATGAGCTGAGGGAGAAGTGCGAAGGAAGAGAGAGCGAAGGAGAAGGAGGGAAGAAGAACCCCTCCACCCACCACATCCAACCCCCTACAGCAACCACTATAACTATCTAAAGAGAATATCACAGCATGCCGTGTCATCTCCACAGTGCACAGTTAGACGACACAAGCAATTAATAAGTCAACAAAACCGGGGTTTTTCAAATACCATGTCACAGAGCCACATTCCACTGTAGGAGAACAAAAAACTAGTATATGTCTTCACATAAAGGAAAAAAAATCACTGCAGCATTCACTCTTCATGTCAAAACACATTAGGGAAAAATTCTAATAAGATGTTTGAAGTTCAAACAGATGTCTCCAAAATTGCAAAATACTTATTAATAAAGTAACTGCCATAGTGGGGTTGGTACTCAGCAGGGAAGTAATGAGCATCCACAGGTTAACTGCAACAAGTGACAAGCCTACAGGGAGGTACAGTGATTCCTGATATGAAAGCGATAGCTATCAAGAAAGCCCAGTTGTCTGTACTTGGCTTCATTTTTTGATCTTCAAATCTTTCTTTTGTCTTAAATACAAAAATGCTCTCTTTGTTATAAGATCCTGTTAATATCTTTTTTTTTTCACTTATTAGCTCCAACAAAAACATAAAATATTCTCTGTGCCTGCTTGGGTTTACAGTGGCTTCCTCCCACAGTCCAAAGACATGCATGTTAGGTTAATTTGTCATTCTGAAGTGATCATAGGTGGGAGTGTGAATGTTATTGTTGCCTGTCTCTCTAGGTTAGCCCTGGGATGGACCGACCACCTGTCTGGAGTGTACCCCCTGCTCACCCTGCGGCAGACTCCAGACCCCCCAGCGACCCTGAATTGGATAAGTGGCGAAAAAATGCAAGAAATTCAAACAGTTACCATTCAATTTAGAGGAATAGGTGGCAATAATAAAAGTGAACATACTATTGCACAAAAAGCACAGGTTTGTAAAAAGAGGTAAGACTGCATACAGGTATGCTAACCGTGTTAATCTGACATCTTGAATTGCAAGCTGTTGAGCTGTCTCTGTGTCCTGTATTTAATTATATGGTAGGTATCCGTTCTCTCTCAAAGGCAGGTTGTGATAAGACACTTTTAGTCCCCTCCGGACAATAAAGGCATCCTAAAATTGAATCATGAAAATACCATCAAACTTTGTGCGCTCCAGAAGTGCTGATGACACACTAGCACATCACATCTCTGGCTGGAATCACCTATCAAACTGACTGAGATGTACAGCTGTGAATTAAATAAAAATACAATTTTAATAAAAAGTTCACCAACAGCCAGTGTTTAGTAGTCCAAAACAATGGGCTAACATATCAAAACTATACATACATGTGTGATCTTTTTAGTCTAAAATAACAATCAGTGTCAGTGACTACATTACTACCTGTGCTCCTACATAAGGTTATGGTATGCTGACAATTTGTCTTTCTCAGCCCTACTCAGTAAGCTGATGTCTTCCAAACCCCATTTTAGATCCCTTTGTGTAATTTTAAATTCCAAAATGTGAGTTACAATTTTTCTTTAATATTGTGTGTGTGCTAGGCAGACAGTGGCAAGTATCATGAATCTGCTTAACTAATTCTGCATTCCAATTGGATGGCTAGCTGATTTATAAGGAAACTTTGTATAGAAAAAGGAGTGCATTTGGTAACCCTACAATTTTCCTTAGAATGGCAGGAGATCAGCTCCCGGACCACAGCTCTAAGCAGCTACTACAGCTCTTGGAAACAGGCATAAAGAATTTGTCTGGTTGGGGCTCAGTTAAATAATATTAGACTTATATTCATGACTTCAAAGGGGGCATATGAAAAAATAAAATCTTACCAAGCACCAGAGCCCACGCTCTAGCTAGGCTAGCTTACACTACTCATTTAGTAATTCCACAGTCGATGAACAGATAGATAAACGCCACTGGTAGGGACCTTAACTGCCTTCATTCAGACACCTACTATGGCCCTGAAATGAGGTGTTCAGAGATGACAGTTACATTTCTTTAACTTTAGAAAAAAATTATTGAGCTTTCCTTTTACTAAATGATGGTGCACATTAAGTCTAACTCTTTAACCACTGAATTTAATCCATCAATTACCCAGGGAGCTGTTGTGAATTCTTCTCATCGCCTGCAAATTGTGGTGTCACACACACACACACACACACACACACACACACACACACACACACACACACACAGTCTCATGGCAGATTTGCCGCTTGCTATATTTATCTGGTACCGATGCATATTTATTTCTAATTCTTACATGGCTGCGGGCTGTGCCGTGATTCGCCATCCTCTACCGGCATTAGTGGCCTATAATAGGGCTTAGAATTACATGTGGAACCCTGTTGGAGTCTCATGGCTGGATTTAAGGTGGGATTTATCATGTTCAGAATTATTCACTGCTCAAGCGCCTTTCCAGGCTCTATGAAGAAAAACGGCTGGGCTAAGAGACCCAAAAAGGCCAGTATGGAAAACAGGGAGGATGGGCAATGAATAATAGAATGGGATGGAAAGAAGGGAGAAGTGGAGTTAGAGGAAAAAGTATAACTGGGTGGAGTAACGGCGGAGAAAAATTAGGAATTTTAGGAAAATATAATTTCAGCTGAGCAGACAAAATATCTGTTTAAATATGGGCCAAAGTGCTATGAAATTTCCTCAAAGAGATTTGGTTCTGGACAGCCTTAAGACCATTTCATTCCATGGCAAAATTTTATTTCATGCACATTTGACTGTCAAGTTAAATAGCTGAATTACAATTACTTTGATCTGTTTTTTTCTTATTTTAGACAACACTTCTATCTATTGAACAGAATGATGCTCACTTGCAGATGTGCGCATGCACACACACACGCATGCATTCATGCACATGCACACACACACACGTGCGACCGTGTTGTGAAAAACATGATAGAAAATGGGGTCCTGCAGGCTGTGCTCTCGCTGTCTATGCTGTTGACACACATCAGTCTTAAGAGTGCTTGCTTCACCTCTCAGAAGAAAGAGGGCAGGGGATGAAACACACACCTCGGGGGTTAAAATAACGTGTCGGAAGGCATACACACTGCAGACTACTAAACACAAATAGTGCCAGAGAGTAAAACAACACACAAAGTTAAGGAGAGACAAACTTACCCTTCTCAAACCAACACTTCATTTAATTTGCATGACAATGATTCTGTTCACTTCATGTTTGCTGCCAGTCTATTGCAGTTTTAAACCAAAATGTTTAAAGAAAAAACATTACACACATTACTTAACTTGGACGTAACCTGGTGTGATGTAAACAATAGCACTGATTCAGAGAATACCTAAATGCAAATAAATTAAAGCTCATCAAAGGATAAGTCACCGATTAAAAGGGTTGCATTCAATTAAAAAATGTGGCTAAATTAAACTAAGAACTTATTATTTTGCATAATACACTGCTGGTATAATCAGCAGGTTCATAATTAATTGATATTGATCACTTCTTTTCATTAAATTGTTGCAGACAGCTGAAGACAGAGGTTGCACAATTTGTTTTCCTTGGGTGTACTTAAGTGCATTAACCACTGTCAAAACAACAGCAAGCCTACCACAGTTGACATCGCTGAACTGGTTGGCAGCAGTGATATTTCTTTTATTCCTAACATAATACTTAATACAGAATATTTTCTGCGAGTGCACTCTTTACAAAACACAAGATGCATTCCATTCTTTGCCTAAAGTTTCCAAACACCAGCTGTGAATGACCATAGAAATTGGAGTAGGACATATGTTGGCCTTATAACTGGCAATGAGAAAATTAGTTTTGTCCCCCATTTATTCAGCACATTAAGCTATTTGATCTTCTTCTTGTTCCTCAGTTTCCAATCAGGCTATAACACACAATGCAAATGTACAGAGAATGGTGAACCAAGGCTCAAACATATTAAAAAGCCAACTTTGCATTCTAAAATTAGATCAGATATTACCATTCATGTGAGTATTGATGGAAACAAACTGCCATATTTGGCATAACAACATAAATATTTCAGTCACATGACACCAAGGACTGAATTAGGTCAAGTTACAGTACACTTTTGTACTTGTGATCCACTGAGATGAGCATTTCTTCTTTCTCTGAAGAAAGCATTTTTCCTTTGTCTTCTCTTTGCATAAAGTTAATAATTGATGACGTTCCTAACAATATCTTTTTACTGCTCATTGTTTCACTTGGGACTATTCTTAAGTCTAATTAGTTCCCCTAATTTTAATCAGCAAAGCCATGTTTTGCTCTTGTTGGCAGAAGACTGATAATGCCTTTATCTGAACACACCTGCCTGTAAGGCTCTGTAAAATTATTATTTCTGAGTATAGGTATTAAGATACAATTCAAACAACTTCAGACTATGAAGAGTAAACAATTTAGAGTGAATAAATTATATAAAGGAACTACACATAAGCATAACAATAAAAATAAACAGCCATCTACCAATGCAACTTACATCACTGCTCCCACATCCAACTGTAATAATGAAACATGAGATTGCAGTGCAGAGCAGAATACAACAGTGACTCTGAGGAAACAACAACAAAGAGCACAGAGCAGCTTGACCTTTGCCACTGTTGGCAGCAAACCAATCACTAGCACCCATATCTGAACATGTGCCCCAGGCCAACTCGCTCCTTACACAGAGCAGGAGAGAAGAGGAGAGGAGAGAGGGGATTTGCTTCAGCCACATGATGGTAGTGAGAATCTGCCTCCTCCCTCCCCACCACTCACAGCTCTCCTACCTTTCCCAGCCAGAGGGCTTTTCCTAACACCTCCACACTCATTTTCTGTTATGCTTTCCTTTATTTCTTTATCGTTTCGGAAAAAAAAAAAAAAAAAAATTTTTTTTTTTTTTTTTTCAAGGAGGA
>VUQH01004895.1:11135-37601 GCA_015106775.1 Etroplus canarensis | reverse complement strand
ATTTTATTTTATTTGATATTTTTTTTTTTTTTCTTTCAGAAAAAAAAAAAAAAAAAAAACTTGTTTCTTTTGCTCACCAAGGTGCAGGCTATCCTGTGTTGTTTGTGTAGTTAAAGTTTTTTTGTACCTGCATACGCTTATTGTAGGTAAAGGAAAAATGTATTTTTGTGTTCATGTGCTTAGTAAATATAAATCTATTATAGTCCTTGGCCTGGGGTTTGACTTGGCTGCAAAGAAGCAAGAGGGTAGATGATGATCTGGATCATGTTACTGAGCCAGCTGTCTCTAAGCAGTAGAAAACTCCAGTGGACAGATCAGAATAATAAGATCACAGCAAGCGTATTGCAACATGAACCTAATCTCATCCCTAATAAAATCAACTCCATCGTCACTGTGCCTGTTGATTCTTGCAAATAGAAGGACATAAACACAATCCCAGGCATGCGTGTACACAGACACAAGCACGTGAATGCTTGAGTTCGCACAAGCCCCAAACGGGCTGGCAGAAATATAAATACTGTTAGTGGATATGGATGCATTGCCATCACACACAACCCAGAATAATTTTGGCTCATCTCCAGAGTGCACTATATGACTGTCAGATTGGCCAGCCACCCTTGAGTAAGGAAAGTCAAAATAAGGTTACCACACAGAACGAAACATCAGCAGCTTGTATGAACTGGTCAAATCATTCTCTACAGCATGTTGGGTTTCCCTGTGTTCTTGAGATTCTCTTAGAAGAAAACAATTGTTATCCTTCTCTATCTTTTTCCGCTATTCCAATTCAGGGGGGGGGGGGCTGGTACCTATACCAGCTGTTGTGTGGTGATAGACAGGGCACACCCTGGACAGGTCACCAGTCTAATGCAGGTCTCACACAGACAACCATTCACATGTAAAGTCAGTTTATAAATGCCAATTATCGTAGCATGCAGAAGGGCCCCAGCTAGCCAGCGGATTTGAACCCAGAACCCCCTTTTTTGTTAGGTGACCATTCTCCACTGTGCTGCCCCAATCCATTCATGTTTGGGAAAATACTCACAAGTGGTCACAAACTGATGGAAGTAAGCCTAGGCTAATACAGTTTTCAATCTGTTCACGTTGTGTTCAGCTTTTTCCAGGATTCAACTATTGTCTATGATCTTCAATCGTTCATAGTGCCAGATATAGATAATACACAATTCTCTGTCTCTCTTACCTCTGTCATGGATGTAATCAGGTTTAGCTGTGACATTCTGTTTTTCAGTGGTTTTGCAGGATTCCTTGTCAATATTTAATTAATTTGCTCAACACAGAGGGTAAAGATTAAAGAACTGTATATTGGATTATCAAAGGCGCAGAGGCAAGCAGACAGAAAGGTTGACTCATTGCAAAAATCCAACCAATTACAGTGGATTACTAGACTTGTTTGGCTCACATCATGATGCTACATCCCATGAAATTATCACATATATTGCAGTTTGATGCCTGTAAAAACACTTATGAAGAATAACAGTTTAGAGGCTGGCATTGCCATATCTGGAAAATGTTTAATAGACTATGAGTAGTGTTAATCCAACAAAATCCAGTAAAATGTGGAACAGAACAATACTTAAAGAAATAAAAAGCGAAAAAGACAAAATTATGCATAAACATAAATCAACGCATGCAGGAATTATATTATGAGCAATATCAATTCATTTCTTACCCCAAGAGAATATACTAAAAGTAGTTTAATGATAGCTCTACTCTTTTCCATATATATGTATATATAACAGATTTAAACTTTTAGCAGATCACTCTAACTTTGGAGACTTTTATTGATTCACTGCACTTCTAGTTAGTACACACTTTCTTTACACCCCCTCATTCCACCAACATTGATTCACCTCTCATCCACCCGCCACTTCATTTGTTTTATCCCCTTAGTCTTTTTCTCCACACATGCATGTTAGACACACACGTTCACCTAAATGTACACACACACACACACACACACACACACACACACACACACACACAAAGCAGAAGTCCTGGCCTAAACAGAATGGTGCAAAGTATCCCAAGGTGAACCTGGATAGGATGCTAAGGGTAGGAAAAGGAATGTACAAACAGTGGAATGGGAATGGGGGGATGAGGATGGGTTGCAGACCCAATTAATCGGACACTTTGACTCCACTTCCATCTCTTCCAATTTACCAAATCTGCCAGACAAACTATTAATGTGTGCACTGCCAATGTGAAAACTTCTTTAACCCCCATTAAATTCAACCAAGGTCAAAGCAAGTGTATGCTTATGCTGGCGTGGGATCAAACTAGCCCTATTAAATGTGATTTGAGGCAGGAGGGGGATGAGGCGGCAAGAGTGTGGCTGGTATGGCAGAGATCTTGGGTAAACAGCCTGCATAAGGGCATTATTTTCTAAATCCCACTTACTGAGGGCTTAAAGGTAACATTGAACAGCATTATAGCAAAGTAGCATTGCTGTTTTCATGGGAGGGGTTCAAAAGTTCACTGTGAGGTCTTCCAGCCAAAACCATTTTGTACAAGGTCAGTGAACATGCCATAAGAGTCCAGGCACCTTCCTTCACTTGTAACTATAGGGTGGAATGGTGGACAAATCTATGTGTAGGTATGGGTGGTATGTCTTCAACAAGAAATGACCCCATAGGTTTTTTGTGGAAACTGTTTACCAGTATTTTAACATTTTTTTGGTGAATAAATAATGTTAAATGACATCAGAGGAACAGCACAAGTTCAGACGTTTGGAGATAAAGTCAGAAGTAGTTCATTGGTGTAGTCATCTTTAGATTTTATAGAACACTTCAAGACAAACTATGATCTTTTCCTAACCAAATAGATTTTTATGCTTAAACCTAAACAAGCAGTTTTGGTAGCTAAATCTAACGAAACACCAAATTAAAGAAAAACTCAAAAGTGGTCCTAGATGCTTAGTTCCTGCTGATGCTAATTTGATTACCAATCAATGGGACGTGAAATTCATGATTAGTTGTGGATTGGCCTCTGGAACCGAGTTTTTACAAAATGGATAAGGATTGTTATGATGAATTTCCAACTCCTTGTGTTACAATAAAGATATGTGATAAATAAAGAATAAAAAAATGTGAAGTGTTATGAAGTCACATGATATGAGGTATTTATGACTTTTATGAGGCAAGGTGTCGTACCTGCCTCGCAAATGTCTTGTGAACATTTGTGAAGCTTTTTTGAGGGAAAAATTTGCTGAACTAGCCCGATATGCTTACAACTTAAGATATATTCACAAATTTATTAAACATTTAAATCAGTCTATGATGCTGCTGTGACATGTTGTAAAGGTTTATGAACTCATAATTGTTCATGAAAGTACTGGAAATTTTAAAACTTGGATCTTGACTTCCATGACAACATGGGCTTTTTACGAAGTCTTGCAAATCAACACAACACTCAACAAATTCAATCCTGGAGTACTTACGACATGTTTGGAATTAATTAAATCAGAATACTTCATTAGAATCAGAATACTTTAATAATCCCCGGAGGGAAATTACTTAAAAACCAAATTGGCATTGATTCATCATCACGTTTGTGTACATGGGGTTGGGGCTTAAAACTTCTGTCTCCTCTTTAGAAGTTTGGAGAAGTCTTGTGTGTTTTTGCTTCCTTCATTCAGAGAAAAAGATGTTAAATAATAATGAACATGGCAAAGCTACTTTTTCACCACCCCAGTGCCAATGGCTGATGCCAGCACAGATGCTGAAGTCCAAAGAACTAGGAAACATACATCTTCAGAAACACACAAAAACATGCATAAACCCACACAAAACATTGATTAATTATGGTTAAATACCTTAGTGCAGGCTTTATTAGGCGTGACATGATAACCAGGTATTTAATATAGAGCATTATTCAATACTAGCCAGGCTAAATGCGTTTGAAACTGCCTAAACAGGCTGAAAATAATGGTAATTGTTATATGTCTGATAACATGTCTGATTGTTGGGGTTTTCTCTTTAACACTGTAGTATATTTACCTTACAATGTAAACGTGTGTGTACGCCTTGAGGAGACTTTTGTTGTGACTTGGTGCTATATAAATAAACTGAATTGAATTGAATATGACTGCTATATAATAGCCTGTGAGGCAAAAATACACTTTCTGCTTGAGCAGTATTAGAGGACTGCAAAAGGAAGAATGACAATGTACCACACTACCACAATGATCTTCTTAGCCAAGGTGAATGTGTTAGGATCAAAATTTTACCCTCACAGAGCTTCAGCTGAAAAAAGTATTGATAGAAAATATAATATATTGTCAGGTACAGTTTTAGCATTCCCCAAAGGCAAAGGAAGGCATCTCGTTAGGAACACTGCATGATAAACTGTCCAATCATTCTGAGACTTGTTCAAATGTCTGGAGAATAAGGAAATTGTTGCATCTGAACGGCACTAGTATTAGACCAGTTTCCAGAATATGTAAGAAAAAAGAAGATTTATGCACTTTCTCTTATTGTCATTTGCTTCCACTCCCAGTTCCAAGTCTTCATTGCTCCAGAGTTGCAGGATCAAGTCAGAGAATCCAAAATGCCATACATTCCTCCATCATATCCCTGTTTATCTCAACAGGATTCTCCCATTTTTTTGCCACTAAAAACAAGTTTCACTCTTAGCAACATCCAGCTGTTCCTATGCAAAAATGAAAAGGATTGTGTAAAGTTGTAAACAGTTATTGAGCAGTCTCACATTATGCAATCAGGATACCTCTTGGCTGTCGTATTTCTGAGCTTTCATTTATAGAGACTCACTTCACAAGGTCAAATGATGGAAAAAGTAAGGAAAAGAATGTGAGAGTGGATGGCATAAAGTAACATGAACAAATTGAGTCTCTAAAGACAAATATAATTGCAAACTTCATAAAAAGTAAACGCAAAACATGTTCTGTAATTTAAAAGGAATCCATTGAGGGCAAGTAATTTTCCTGTTCATAGTTACGCGCCCTGACTGTCTGCCAGTATGAGCCAACTGTTAGGAATAAGGGGTCCAGTAACCCTGCACTGCTCTGAACACACAAACAACACTAATGGCTTTCCTGAGAAATTAACAACTCACAGCAGCAGCATCATCTGTGACTGTATGCAATTCCCTTGGATGACTGAGGGACAACAAGAAGCAGTTACAATATGCATCACGCAAAAGGCACATTTTAAAACAGTGAAATCAAAAAGACTTTGTTACTGTAGAAACACATTAACAATTCTGCGTTTCGTTTTTCATTATGATAGCTACTATGTTCACTGTGGTAGTATTTGTGTGCTTATGTCTCATTAGAACAAGGATGGCTGGAAAAAATGTGGTGGTATTAGAGAACAATCAAGTTGACTTCTACAAGTATGAAATATTATTTGGTTAGACTCCAAGTGGGATCATAGCTCACTGAATGTGTGTGGGCTTTCTCTTTGGGCCAGAATCCATAGCTGTGGATGAACAATGCAACTGTGGTCACAAGGCTACCCCCTACACAAAACAACCACTCACAGTTAGATCATACTAACCTAGAAACACAGCTAGATTTCTGAAAATAGATGAGAACAAGAAGCAGCCCATTAATTGAGTTATAGCCTTTTTTATTTATTTATTTGTTTATTTATTTAACAGTTCCAGTTATAGTTTTAAAAACAATTGGATTAAGTCTGGAATGGTGGATGAAGGGTTTAAACCATGGTTCAGTGCACGTCTGTCAGTAACAATTTAAAATGGTGCAGATAATAGTACATTTAGAGCCCTAGGAATGACTGCATTATTTTTTGGTGTTGCTGCTATGCTTAGATCTGAGAAGTATAACCAGATTAAGGACCCCAGGCCATTTGCTGCTGTCTGACTTCAACCACCAACACTACATCATGAAATTATGACACATAAACAAAAACAAACAGGACAGAGGGGCACCTGAAGAAACTCCTTTAATATTCCTGTCATTGCCTCCCTGTATCCACACAGACATTTTTTTCCATCACATCAAGTTTAACACCTTAAATGCACTTTACATCCTCACAATCATAAAGCAGTTTTGATTTAAAATAGGTGTCACTAAGTTTCAGCAGAATAATAAAAAAAATTTTCACAAGCTCTTGGCATTAATGATGAATACCAAGAATTTTTGTTCAGGTGTGACACTTATTTGACTAAACAATTAGTCACTTTGCAACAAAAAGGAACTTTTTAAATACTGTTTTAAGTTCCACATGTTTAAGCTTGCCTGTTTTCTGAGAATGTTTATGGCATAGTATTGAGTTTTGTAGTGTTGATTTGAAAACACAAGATATTTGAAAATGTGAACTGGGAATCTTTGACAACCTCTGTTTCATCCTTTTTGTGTACTTGGAAAGGAAATTTTATTTAAAACAACAATAATAACAGTAAAAATAATAATAAATAGACTCAGTAAACCAAACGTTTAACGCATTGGCTGTAGAGACAACCCATCAATCACCAAAATGTATCTGTACAAGGTTTAGGTTTTGGTTTATCTATATCAAGGGATTTGTCTTTATTTTTCTACAAGAATGTAATTTTATGTGCTTTGGAACAGAAAGTGAGGTTGTCAAAGAAATAAAGTCACTGGCAAAAACAATAACATGCATCTTTTTTTTGCTTGTGTAAGAAAAACAGGGGAATCTGGATTTAATTCCTTAGCTTAGTTATGAAGTGAAGGAAGGAAATGCTCATTTCTATATGCTGCTGCTTTCTACACACTTGCGAAAAATTTAAAAACTTAAAACCCTAAGGTTAACATGACCACACCTGACTGATACACTTGAAATCAACTGCACTTGCCCTCTGTCATGCCTGTCTGATAATGGCCCACCTTCTTTTGTTTAAATAACCAATCATGTTTATTATTGTTTCCGTGAGTGTGTGGTAAATCAGCGGGTGAAGTGAGGTAAGTGGGTTAGAAAACGAGGGAGAGGAAAATAGTCTGAGCGAGCTGTCAGTGCAGAAAAATCTTGGCATCAGAATTCAATACAGTGCCTCGCATACAGTTTTAGTCTAGCTTTACCACAGTGTATGAAGTCCACTTCAGTTTTAGAGTTTTGCCAAAATGTATACTTGTGTGTAGGCGAATGTGTCGTTCTTTTCCACTAGCATGTACCTTACCTTGCATTACTGCATTACTCATGAGGGACCAACATGTAATACAACAATCATTCCCTGTTGTTGTTTTTTTTTAACAAAAATTGCTCTGCCTGCTTTAGTTCATCCAAAGAAAAAGAAACACTTTTTTCCCCCAGCAGAGGAGCAGTTCTATAGCAGAACACCACCAAATAAAGGAAAATGAGTGAACAAAGACAAACTGAGGGAAGAACACCTGGAAGAAACAAAAGACAAAAGAGAGTGGGCATAATAGGAGAACTGCTCACCCGGTAAAGGGAACATTCTGGTTCAGGGCTGTCAGTCAAATCCATCCCCACCCCCCTCCTCTTTCCCCATCTGAGTCCAGATGCACCTGGAGGAATCCAAGCAACCCCAAAAAGCACAGAATCCCAAATGCATGCCTATTTGTGTGTGTATATGAGAGAGAAGGAGAGAACCCAGATGTTTCTTTGCCCTTGCCTTTCTCTCTCTCTCTACTTGCCTAGTGGGGTGTCTGATGGCCGTGGACGTGTGCACTCTGTTGTGACTAGTACCAGATGTGCTCCATTGACCCAAATCACCTAGGCAGTAGAAATGCCACATACACCCGAATCTTCAAGACCCACCGCACAATCACACACACCTGTTTCCATTCATGAGCTACGCTGGGAGAGGTGCATCTTGGGAAATGCTGTCAGCTTTTTTCAACTGTTGCTTATGTCTTTCTTGCTGTCTTCATAGTCATTGTGTCTTGCTCAGGGATATAAATAGGGCCTGAGAGAGATTTCAAGGTTTTGTGAAAACAGACCTAATGATATGGTAGATAGATATTAATGTAATTTAATTTAATTTAATTTACAAACACAAAACTAGTACTTGGTAACCAGATATTCTGCGAGGAGGCCTGTTTGATTTGGGCTCTTATTTCATGTTACTGATTCTGAATTAGCTTAAGTAAATACACCTGCACGACCTCAGAGTACTCCAAAGGTCAAAGTCATTCAAACATTTAAAGAATGGTAATTAAATTACCCTTGGTGCTGAATAACTTTAATTTGGTAGCTACACAAATTGCTTCCAGCTTTTGTCTTCTACAAAGCTCCCCTTCAGCTGTACTTTAATATTTTATCAAGCAGGACTTGTAGCAACAAACAGCCACTCATTTCCTAAATCTTAAGTAATCAAAGCTAATTCTGACCATTTAAAAGTGCTCTTGGTTTCTGTTGTTTTTGGTGTATTTAAACAGGCAGATGTACCAAGAGAAGGAACTTTACAGCAGGGACTAAAGCTAACATAACTAAGCACTTCTACACCAAATGAACTTCCCTGTCTGTTTGGCCTGATTTATGAAGTGAAATAAAAATGGGTCCCTG
The DNA here is from genome assembly GCA_015106775.1 of Etroplus canarensis. NCBI lineage: Eukaryota > Metazoa > Chordata > Actinopteri > Cichliformes > Cichlidae > Etroplus > Etroplus canarensis. The sequence continues at coordinate 29,118 of VUQH01004895.1, read as the reverse complement.
CATGGTATTAGTGGGTTTTTCAGAGGGAGTGAAATGGGACCTAGGGCCCATATTTCAGCTGCCTTGTGGGAATGTTTTGGCCCAGGTGGGGCCCCTTAATATGGTTTAACTGAGGTCCAAGTGAAGGCAGCCACAATGCTCTACAATAACTCTTCATTTTGAACTTGGCCTATTGCCAGCACATCTACTACCTGAGTCTCTTTGAAGAGCGACACATTGGCCTGGGTATTTAACCATGCTGTTTGAGGTCCTGGCGCTGGGAGCAGAGAGAAAGAGAGAAGAGGGATAGAGAGAGAGAGAGAGAGAGAGAGAGAGAGAGAGATAGATGTAAAGAGGAGGGAAGAGAGTGAAAAAGACAGCAGTGGCGGAGGCAATAGAGGCTTGAACTCTGATGAAATAATCCAGTTTGTTGAGCTGACAGTCCAGACAGACAGAGAGATGAGCAGCAGCAACATAACAGCAGCCCTTTGGTGACCTGAAGTTGTTTTTATAACAGACCCTGTCCTCCCAACACTTTTGATTATGAAGTAAACCTCCCTATCTGCTCATTTTTCATCTTTGTCATTAATGTTGTATGCTGTATATGAAAATACTGTCCTAATGTCACATCCCTGTTGCTAAGCTCTTAAAGATGTTCACGGTCATGCATATTTACAACAATTAGTGAAAAAAAGAAATAAAAAGACCTCTTTGGTGAATTTTGATTCAGATTTTCCTCCACACAGATGGAAAGCTAACATTTTTTGAAACACAGTATCAAGCTGAATGGATAAATGGATTACTCATGCAAAGAATCCCCTCCTTTATTTAAAAAGAATTAAATAACTTTATCAACTCTCATGTCGGCAGCTTCAGTGTGTTTATGCCAGCCAGCTTGCTACAGAAGAGTACTGAAAGAGCTCTGCTGGATGGAGCTCTTGGCTTTGATATAGTTTCTGGGCTGGAACTTTGGCAGCGTGTTAAATATTAATAGCGATTAACCCAGTTCAAGCTCTGCAGCAGAGAGTACAGACAGAGTTCAAAGAGCCTTCTGCTCTGTGCGGGCACTCTCTGCTCTCCAGCAGTTTAGCCCTGCTATCAGGAGGCTGCTGCTGCACTGCACCACAGACCATACTGGCCTTTCTCACTTCAGTTCAAATGCAGCGAGAGACACATGATAGAATACATATAACATGTGTGAACAGTATGTACAAAGACGTTCTAAGAGGCTTTTAAGATAATTAGCCAATAATGAAAAGACAGCCTGGCTAACCTCTCTGTCCCTTTCTCTTCTGTCTCTATCTCTCTCAAACTACTGCTGCCCCCCCTCCCTCCCTACTTGTTCTCACTTGCTGAACTCCTGATAAACTCAGTCTTTCAGAGCTACAACATTCCTCAGCCTGGCACATTCACCCCCACTAAATAGGCCTGGACACCTCAGAGATCAAACACAATCTCCATTGTGCTGCAATTACCCAGACCTCTGTCAGTTCCCCTGCCCTTCACCCCCACCGAAACACTTCTGTGTGTATGTGTGAGTGTGTGCGTGTGTCTCACTCTCTCCACCCACCCCTACATATATCCCTCTTGCCCTCTGGAGATGATGGTTCTGACGCACTGGGCCTCAACAAAAGCATGCTTTATTTACAGAGAGAGTCTTTGGAGAGGAGTCCAGGGCAACTGAATGCTGTCAGAGGGGAAGTGTTGGCTGGATGCTTCGCAGAGCGCGGAGAACCAAGCATGTGTACATTCGTTAACACATGATCCTGTGACCCTTTCTGCTCAATTGCATCAATTTAGAGCATGTTAACTCTTTGCTGGGTAGGTCAAAGTATCACACTTGGTGAGTGTTGTTTTAATATAATGTATTCATGAAGACTGTGTGGTGAGCATGTTGAGTTTTGGAGGGCTTCATTGTTATTTATATTTGCTAAATCTAGGCTGAGTTCAAAATGCTGTCCCTAGATGTGGTTTTTAATGTGTAGTAAAGAAGCAGATAGTTTTTTCTTCTCTTACTGACATTACCACAGTATACTGTTCACAACGCTGCTCTTATCTCTTTGTGTCAGAGCCTCATAAATCTTCAATATTCAGAGCAAAGGGTCCTTCAGGACCTTGGGCACTATGACCATCAGTTACACAAACATTCTGTTTGTTGGTTTAGACAAAAGTGAAAGCATATGCTACAGGAACTATAACTCACTAACATCCACACAGATCTGACTAGACTATTATTGAATAATCCTGTTTCAGCCTAATGTGGTGACATCATTCCCAACAGCAATTCACTGCATGGTCCATTAGTTAAAACTGAAGCGAAAACTTCAAATGAAAAATTAAAAACTTTAGCAGAAAAGAAAAAAAGACAAAAAGCAAAGTACAAGCATATTACAATCAAAGCGACTCTACTATGAGTAATCCCAGGGCAGAGGAGGGGTAAAATTCCTGGTGTCTGGGTCTTTCCGCCTTATGACTCTGAAGCGGTGAGAGCTGCGGTGGGAATGTGAGGTCACACTGTCTGCGTTCTGTCCCCCATGATGCATCTGCCAATGAGTGCGGCCCCACTGTTAGCCATTATGTACCTATTAGCCTTGATTATCTTCTGATAGCTGAGCGCCAGTTGGTTTCACTCAGCCTGACAGTCGCAGCACTTTGTTTAACCTTTTGACTGCTGTGGCATCTCCATCCAACAGAAGCAATAATGACGGAGGAATCAGCAAAGGAATGGGATGGGCAATGGAAAAACAAGGACAATATGGAAGCATTTAAGCTCCTCAAGAGTGGCATTACAACGAACACCTTCTCAGACATGTCACCTGATGCTGCATTTCCTTGTTGAAAGATGCAACCCTGTTCCTTTGCTACACTATCTTGCAACAAGTGTTAAAAAAAATGAAAGAAAGAATTAATAAAAATGGCAGTGGCGGAAACACAAACCACAAGCTGGATAATAAATCGCTCTTATCTTCCTCAACATATTCCTTTATGTATGTTGCCTGAGTGACACAGCGTGGACACTTACACTCTGCTTTCTCTCGCTAACATCCCCCATGAGTCTTCACAGATCTGCCTGCCAGACATATTCAATTTGCAGCTCATCCTGGTCCCCTGTCTGCAGACGTGAGGAGTTATCTGAGACAGAATGAGAAGTGAGAGTAGAGACATAGAAAGCGGCTGGGATAACATGGAGCCACATGGAGCTCACTTTCTCTGTCCCAGCCTTGTGCTAATCTCTCTGGAGAGACAGAGGTGGCCATGTTGGGTCAAAGCCTTTACATCAAGAACTGCAGGCCTGGACAGCTGACCTTGGTCTGGTCAGGTGACAAGAGAGGTGGGAGTCGGGAGTGTGTATGTTGGGTTACAGAGGGCGAGCAAAAGGGGAAATGTGTGAGTGTATGTGTGTGTGTGCACATGTGTGCATGTGTAAGTTGCAGAGAGATAGGGAAAGAATGTCTGCCAGTGAGTGTTTCAGTGTGTTTGTGGTTTATCTGTTTGTAAATGTGCACAACGACACACCAGACCCCCTGTGGCAAGGTCTGCACTATAGCACCGAGGAGTTACGCTAAGAGGTGTCCAGCTTGTGTATGTGTAAGTGAGTGTGTCCTTGCAGCATGTTGACCTGTGATAAGCCCAGTGGCGAGGGCTGGACCCCTACTTAGTGACAACCGCAGAGGGCAGGCAGCAGGCAAAGGGGGCCAATTCACAAACCCTTAATGGGCCCTGAGGAGACACAACCTGTGAAGAGGTGGTGGAAGTAGAGAACAAACATCTGTGTAGTTATTTTCAGAACATTTTAAATATTAGTTCCACTGCAAGAGCAAGGTAGTCCTCTCTTTTTCTCTTAAAAAGTAACTGCGGTTATTGCAAGCTGAAGAATTTAGAAGTTTCTGCAGATTTGTGAAATCCTCAGAACTCAGCTGTCTTTTTCAAGTAATCAATGGCAACGCAAAAAGACGAAGAAATTAACTAAGTTATGCGAATACGCATCAAGTTCATCAGATACGCCTGCTGTGACACTAATATTTTAAGATATGCAAGTTTTATGTTACAAATACATCAAACTATAGTCTATTTGATTGTCTGAAAATACTGTAAATCTGCGAGTCTGAACAGGCTATTAATGAACAGGTGCTCTTAATTTTCAACTTAAAGAAGAAAAATCTGTGAACAACAATGCCGAGAGAACAACAAAAATTGCCCAAGGCCCTAATCTTGGATTTGACTAATCACTTCTGCACCTGTTGACCTTTGTCTACCACTTAGCCATCCTGATTTCACCCACCCATCAGAAGCAGTCAGAGTCTGGGCAATAAGCATCTATTTTGGAGAGGGTGCTGGGTGAGTACAAGTTTCTATTAATACCACCCCAACCGGATAATAGGAATCTCTAAATGACCAACCAGCTGCTAGTGCTGCCTATCTTTGCTAATCCCTCTCTCTCCCTTTTCTACTTAGTTCCTCCCTTTCCTCTCCTTAGGCAGCAAATGTGTATCTGAGTGTGTGCATTTGTGTGACCTTTTTCTGTGACACAGACTGGGGTTATGAACTCTGAGCTTACTCTGCCCACCTCTCAAAGATCGCAAAATCATTTATTTGCAAGTTTAAGAACGTGATGTTCTCTTCGGTGCTTGCGCACAGACATAGACACATGTGATTTAGACATGGAAGGAGTGTGCACACATACACACTCACAAACACGTACGTGCACCCACCACACAGTCACTCCAGCCTTTAATCCTTCGTCTTCAGTCAGCGGGAGAGTTTGTGTGCAAGGTCCCTGCCCTTTGTATTGATCACATTGAACATGAGAAGGACTTCCACGCAAGGGCCTGTCCTTTGAGAGGAGACATGTATGAGGGGAATGAAAGGTCAAGGGGAGCACAAAATAGATTGGTTGAGGACGCACTGGGACAAGGCGATGCAACAACAGAAACTGAGTGGGTTGCAAGGGTACAGGAAAATATGAACACCGAAAAATGGCAGGAGCCAAAGCCAATTCAGTTTTATTGTGTGTAAATGAATCAAACATTGTGGGGGTCAGAGCACTTACACCTCAGTAGCGACCTCACTGATCTCTTCAATCAAATGAAATTGAGACTAGCCCACGTGAAGCATCAGTATTAATCTGATAATCTTATGATCACAAGGAGGCACAGGTGACAAGTGCTCTGACATGGCCCGTGAACTCATCTAACATCATACTCACCTTATCACACCGTGTCAGATACATTAAGAAGCATAAAATAGAGGCAGAACAAAAAGTACACAGTTTTTTCAGACAGCTTTTCTCTTTCTTTTACTGAACAGACAATACTCTCTGAAATGCTTTGTTTGAATGAAATTCATTACCGTGAACAAATTTGTCTTCATCTCTCATTAACTGGGGTTATGTCTCTTAACCCCTATTACAATATCAAGTCTATTATTCAAGTCTATTATTCTATCAGTCTTCTCAATTAAAGCAAACAACACGATTGGTCTGTGCTGTTTCTTATATGTGTTGTACGATGGCAGTCTGGTAAGATGTGTTATAAAATCCTCTTTCTGAAAAAGTCAAAACACGGTGTAATATTTAATGAAAACAGAATACAATGATTTGCAAATGATTTAAACCCTTTATTTATTTGAAAATAATGGAAAGAGAATATGTCACATTTCAAAACTGAGAAATTTGCATGTTTGCGAAATATATGCTAATATTTCATTTGACACGAGCAATATGTTGGGGAAACAACCCCTGGCTGCAATTCACAAGGCCAAAAATTAGTGTTAAATGACCCTGGTCGTTGAGGTGGCAGCTGTGTAAGTAACAGCCATGATTTTCTAGGTGAACTGTATGGACATGCTACTGCCTCAACAATTATAAGCCAAAACTCTACATTGTAAAGAAAAAAAGACATATGATGCAGAAACACCAGTGCTTTCTCTTGGGCACAGCTCATTTAAGATGGACTGAGGCAAAGTGGAAAATTGTCCTGAGGTGTGCTCAATCAAACTTTAAAATTATTTTTTAAATTCATGAATTTTGCCTTCTTTTTAACATATTTTTTATTTGTTATTAAAAAATGAGTTCTGCCTTCTAATAACACGAGGAATCATTAGGCTTGTTAAGTTATGCACAGTTCAAAAGCCAGCAACAGCAATTGTGTGGAGGTGCAATAGTGAACATGACATGGATAACCTGCACATCTGTAAAGGCCCCATTAATTGAAATTAAGTGAAAAAAAAATAGTAATGAAAAAGGCATAGCGGTGAAGTAACTTCTTTTAGTACAGTGTGTTTCAAGGAGTAAACTTGAAGGTTCTTTGTAAAAAATTCAGAAAAACCTTTTTGCTATTGTCACTGGTGGCCATTACATGAAGCATCGTTTTGCTAGCACCTGTTGCATTTGTTTGCCTATTAATGTGAACAAATTGCAGGCTACTTAAATTCTCCAAATTCTAGCAGCAAACCTGGCTAGGAAAGTAATCAGCTGGCTGTCAACATTACAAAATGACTAAAGCTTAATGCAGCATAACAAATACACAGCTAGTTGGCCAACCATATTGTGTATGCTTGCAAGCATTAGCTCCACCAAATTCAGTTCAAAGCCATATCAGTTTTTCTTTTTGTGCCTATGTGGAGTTTGTGTTGGAGTCTGCCATTTGCTGATGTTACTTCAGTCTATATCTAACTGAATGTTAGCATGTTTTGCAGTTGGCCGCTCTTTCACTGCAAGAGAATGGAAGAGAGGCACAGCGGTAAGGCCTAGGGAGCGAGAATAAATGGCATATCCTTTGGATCTTCCAGAAAATCTGGCCCAAGTCCTATTATTATAGTATTAAAAAAGCCTCTGTAACAGCCCACCTTATGCTTTCGAGTGACAGCATCTTATGGGTCCCTGCATTCCGTTAAGCACTTTAGGCTGATCAGTGCCCCAGGAGGTTGATAAGCAGATTATGTCTGATTAAATACGTATCAGTGGAATTTGAGCAGGGGACCTGCAAGGACAGATACATTTAGGGGTGTACCCCTCCTTCCTTCCCATTTTCCTTGTTTATGACTCATACTCACCAAGTTCATCACTTACTTCACCAGTATACATTATTACACTTACTAAAAGTCATGTACACATGCGTGACACATATGCACAGTGAATGTGTGCTTTGACCTCAGGGACTAGCACATCTCAAATGTTGTTACTTCTGAGTCACCAGTTTAAAACAAAGCAAAATGAGACTGTCACTGGATGTGTTCAGTTTGCTTAGGAGGGTACCATGCCTCAGGGAGATATTACACCCACTCCCTATACATGCATTGATGCAAACAGGCTTTTTTTTCTGAAAGTCTAATACACTGCAATACTTTCACTTTTTAGCTGGGAGATCAATATGAGTAAGGGTGGGTGGGGTAAATGCTGATTTGTGGATTTATATAGTTAAATGGTGGCTAACTGAATGAGAGGTAACAGCCGGTTTTCTTTTTCAGGACGCAGGACAGTAAATCACTATCCCCTAGCTGGCTTGTTTCCTGACAGTTTGACTAGCTGACTAAGTACACAGAAAGTGAACTTACATTTGCATGTTATACACAACAGAGCTAGTAAGACCAAGTGAATTAAAATACTTTAAGAAATTAAAAGTTGAAATTGACGATATTTAGCTGCGTTATGCAACAGTAATGATCTGCATGTATCAGCATCTTCATCTTCCTCAGCTGGTAGGCTGTGTCCTGTCATAAAAGAGGTCATGCCCAGTTGTCTTGTCTTTCACAGGGGGTGGAGACATCTTATTGTGCCAGGCCTTGAGAGCTCTTGGAGGATGCTGTTCCCATATCTAAACCACATGCTCCCTGTGCAGTCACAGTCCTCCATACAACAGAGCAGTAAAACCCTGGGGGTGAATTCTTAAGTACTGCTGGACCATCTGTGGAGGTGGGCTCAGAGCTGCAGACTGACAGAGTTTAGCCACTGGGGTTGTCACTGACAGCCATATTAGCACAATTCTGCTTCTCAGTGAATTACTGGCTCTGTGTGGGCTTGAAATAGGTTAGGACGAGACCAAGACCAAGCCAGATCAGGCTAGAGTGGGCCAGATCTGACAGAAACCACTATAATTTCCTGGAAGTATAAATAACCCTCCTCTGTGTTTGTGTAACCTCCACTGGTCCCGTCTGACAGGGTAGTCATACACATTATACACACTGAAACATATATTCCAAATGCAGCTGAGCAGGCACCCGCACACGCATACAGAGACACAGACATACACTGTCTCCGGTCCATTTCTCATCCAGTGTGTTAGCCCTGCAGCCTGTTATCTCGACCCCAGGAGAGAATGGGTCAGGTTTGGGGCCAGAGAAGGTGTTTCTGATGAACTAGGTGCTTGCCTTCTACAGACACTGTGAGTGATGTTCATATATGTTACTCAAAAAGAAAGAGGTTGTAGAAATTAGGGGGAAACATGAGTAAAAGTCTTTCATAGTTTCTCACCCACTGCTTAGAATTAGAATGTCTTTTGTTATACTGGAACCCAAATGTTTGATGATTCTAAAAGTGTCAGTATCTGACACTCCTGTCCAAAAAGTCAACTCTTCAAAAACTCCAAAAAGTCAGAAAAAAATGTTGTTTCTAGATGCAGCTGAGATAGAGTCCGGCAAATTAGTGATTGTATCGTAAATGCATTTTGTGTGACCACACGTAGTTAGATTTAGCTTCTCTGGACTCGTTTGATCGTATCAACTGGCAACTGAGGCCAAAGCAGCTAAAAAAGATGACAACTGTAGCCATGTCAGTTGATTTTCACATTTTGTGGTAGAGAAGGCATCATTATTTAACTGAAAGCTTAAATGCTCAGAACCCAGTGTTGGTAACTCGCTGGAGATCCCACATGTAATCTGGTCACCAATCATGTAGTTTAGTGCTAAGTCTGTTAAGTTATAGTTACTCCTTTGCTCTCCTTTTTACAGTAGGTTCCCACTGTCCTCCTGTTTACGCTTTAGCTTGAGCCCAGTAAAAGTGATGGTTTTGTGAGGAGTGTTTGACAACTCTTTAGAAGAGTCCATGGAGCTCATTAGAAGGATAGATAGCCAGCTTGGTAGCTAAGACAGGAGAGACAGATGAATGGCACGAAAGATAGGATGATAACAGAGATAAAATAGAGAGAGAGGGAGAGGGAAGGAGAGAGAGAGAGAGAGAGAGAGGCAACCATACAGTAGGCGTAGAGACAATTTGTGGATATGGGCATTGTATATGCAAACCTGGATACTATGTGCATGTCCCTGACAGGTGATGTTTATATGGAGAAACGTGAGGTAAAGGTGCACTGTTTGCCAGTGGGTAATCTGTCGGTCATTCATTATGTACATTACTTGGGGATCGGAGACCACATCCCCTCTTGACTTCATACATTACTGTACATAAGCTCTACAATCTACACCTCCTAGTGCACAGTCAAACACTCATAGCTAAACTCCAACACCCCTGCCAGTGACCTGCAATTGACCATTTGAACCCTAGTCTTAAGGTCAGGTGGACTCCCACACTCCAGGGTCAGAAAGTGGTCACTGTGCACCCCTACCCCAACCCCTCCACAATTTTGTCTCAAAACCAGTCCCTTTTATTGCCCTGATTTATGAAATTAGCAGGCTGAGGAAAACTGATTTTTTTAAGGCTCTGATGGCAAAACATAACCAGGCTTCCTCCCCAGTTTTCTCTTAACATTTCTTCTGCCACACCCTGACAAGACAAACACACTCCCAGTATGCCACAGAAAATATGTTCTTATAGTCCACTGGGGTCCCAGGATTCATGCTGCCCCTGTGGATCAAATGATGAAGTAATTTAGCAGTACACGCACACAAACATTCACATGCACACACACATTTCCTCACTCAACTGCACACCCTTGGTCTTTACAAAAATACAAAAAAGCCAGCTGATTCATTGTGAAACCTCTAACGTTTACAAGTAATGAATTATTTTAATGACGGAGACTCTTAAAAAGCAAAACTCTTAAATCACAAAGCTACTCAAGTTATTGTGAATGGTCAATTTCATCTAGTCCAAAGCACCATTTGGCTCCCATGAAGCAAATCAGCATCGACAAAAGCAAATGTAACCATTGCAAAAGATTTTGTTACCAAGAATACAGATTTTTTTTCAAGCCATTTTTTCAAATTCAGCAAGTTCAAAAGAAATGCCCTTATTTCTGTGTCCTTTATGACCTTAATCTTGACTAAAATTATTATTTTGGGTAAAGTATAAACAAACTATAAACTTTTTTGAGAATGTCCTCAAAAAAGATCAACACAGAAATAAAAATAACAACACAACCTAACAGAAATAGGATTTAATATTCCATTTGTGTCAGTGAGGCACAGAAATCCAAAGCCTAATAGATAATGCTCAGCCACCATTAGAAAACTAGTCACACACTCAGACAGTTTCATTGGAATATTTTACCTTTGCTATGTAATGTAAAAATCATCAGACATGCCCAGTAAGGAGCTAATATGAGTTGCAAAAATACAAGCTCCAAGCAAAATACAAGTTCTATTTATATCTTTACTGTGTACAACCACAACAGGAGTTCCTTAGATATGTGATTTCCTGTGATAACAGTACACAGTTAAAACAAAAAAAAAACAAAAAAAAAAAAAAAAAAACAAAAAAAAAAAAAACATATACTAGTAATGACCTCTTTCATACACCTAAGTGTATGAAAGAGGACATGTACACGTTTTTTGTTCTCCTGGCTATATGCCTCAGTTTGAAATAAAATAATGAATACTGCAAAAATGTCAAGTCTGAAACTTAAATTGGGTAGATTTACATAAATATAGGAAGAACAGTAAAACTTTGACATTAGGGGATCAATAGTCAATGGACAAACACACACAGTCAAACAAAATGATCATTTTAATATTTTATCAAAAGTCCAAAGTCCTTGTTCACTCCAGCTGTACTCGTCTCTTTTTTGTTGTGGGGTCGCTCTTCCTTTTGTCTGGTCTTCTGCATTGAGATCAGGTGAAAGAATAATCCACTTCTTCACCAAGAGAAGCTCTTTGTTTTCTTCTCCTTGATCACTGATTGTAGTAACAGAAGAAAAAAAGGCAGCCCAAGAAACATGTGGTAGTCAAGGGCCCAATCGTTTTTCAACTCTATCAAATAGGACTCTATGCTTTAAAAAGGTGACATCATCCATAAGCTTTATATATTTATGCAGAACTTGCTAAAATTAAAGATGAAGCTTCCCACTCAAAAGTGGAATGAATAATTTTCTTTTCAAATGGAGCACATGAGCCAGAAGAACAAAAAATGAGTGGCTATCCAAATGCTTATTTTCTAGATATTGTGTCTTTACACAAAAAGTCTACGAATTTGCACTCAGATGTACACATAAAGACATTGTTCCATGGAGTACCTAACACACTTACATTCTCTAATCCTTGGGCCACAGCCGCTCCAGATACCATCTTCATACCTGCTGTGGACCGCCTGCACTTATTACCTGGGATATAATCATCTACTATCTCTCTTTGCCTCTCCCTCTGGCTACACATAGTAGTACCTGTCAATCAAAGTGGCCGCTAATGTGCTCCATATGAGACTCAAGTAGCAAGGAATTGTGGAAATCCCATATTCTGCCCTTTTATTTACCCTCCTGTTAGTGAGACAAATTTCCTTATTGACATGAGTAATGGGGTGATCGGACACAGAGGAAGGAGATCCTGGGTCTCTTTTTTTAACAGTCTAAATACTGCTTATTTGAAGTAGTGGTGATAGAGCAATAGATAGAGAAGCATGATGTTATAGATCTGTGGGGCCCAGTTAAGACTTCTTGTTTTGAAATAATTAAATGTGATCTCTAGTGCCCTTGATCCTGGGGGGTAAAGGAACACAAGCAGGTGAAATGAACCACATAATTGAAAAATCCAGAGTGCAATCCAAAACTAAGTGGCCTACTGAAACCATACCATGGTGGGCACAACAAATTTAATAAATAACTGCTGGCCACTCCAGGAGGGTTGGGAGGAGGCTCTGCTGTGCTGTCAATGGGGCCCAGTGTTTCCAGGGTTCTCAGAGCGTCCGCCGGGAAAGGAGGTGACACCAAGTGTGTTGTCAAGCGTAAATCCCGATGCAGAAGGCCCTCGCGAGATGGGTGTCCATATATCAAAGGTCTCTCTGACTTGGGCTGCCATTTGATCTCCGCTCAGGAAATTCAAAATTCCAGGCAGATGAGGGGTGAAACTGAGAGGCCCTTAAGCCCAGCTTGTGCTAGTGATTAGGGGCAGCTGTTTCGATTCACATTTTGAAGGACTTGAACTCTGCAACCTGCCACTTTTTTAAGTGGCAGGCCATGGCTCGAACAGACCAGTGGGAAGACAATGGCCATGGCCGTGAAATGATTTGATAAAATTGGAAGATTTGAAAAAGTTTGTAAGATGTTAAATGTGTTTTTTTCTAAGCAATTCCTTTTGTTAGAACTACTTTTCCCTTTTTGTCTTGATTAGTCTCAAATTTGGCATTACAGTTCCACAGAACAGTATATATGTTCATCTTTGTTGAAAACACAGATAAAAGCAACAGTGTATTTACGTGTAAATGCTTTTACATTTGTTTTTTAGTGTGTGCCTCTTAAACACACATTAGTCACAGACAATAGGGACAATAGGACTAATTACACCAAAGGTTGCTCACTCTCTTTGCAGAAAGGACTGTATTTAAGAATGTGAAATTATGAAGGATGAAGTAAATGGAAGATGAATTGGACAGATAGAAAAAGAAGTGGAGTGAAAAAAGGTAGGGCATTGAGTTAAAGGGAGAGGGAGAGGTGTGTGACAGACACAGAAAGAATGAGGGAACAAGCACAGAGTGGTGCAGGCACATAAACGATTAGTCCCAAACATGAGCTGACAGCTGGATGCCTGACCTTGGCTGGATTTGAGCACAACCCCCAGCGTTAATTTACATCCTTTCCATGCCAAGTAATTTAGACAAAATTCTTATTCCAGTGAAAAGGAGGAGGAAGAGGTGGGGACCTCAGGTCAATCCCTCCTAAAAGACCTCCACAAGTCAGGCAAATTTAGAGGCGTGGTCTAGAATGAGGTGCTGTTGGCAATATAGACAACCTTCACACCCCACAGAGTCCTTTTGGGCTCACTGACACATTCATATTCAGAATCATATTACGAAGTGCCAATGATGTGATGCTTAGAGGTTTTAGAGAAGAGCGTCTGGGCCCCCTATTTTTACAGCCATATAAGTTGGGGGGATGCCCAGCTTATTAGACAATGATCTATTTGCTCTTAACTGACTTTGAGGTCAAACAACGGTCGTGTCAAGTCAAGGGTGAGCAGTTGACATGTCAAGTGGCAGATGACCATATTGACTGACAGACGCACAACTTTAGAATTGAAGACCTTGCATTATCTCATTTTACTTCAAGAATTCAGTCAATGTGCATCAAGACCATGCCAAAACTCACCACAAAACAAACGGAGAACAACATGACACCAAATGGATGTCAATACAAAAGACTACCTAAATTTTCTCTCAGTGACCTTTCACTTCTCTTTAACCTTTTGAACTCTCGATTCTGCACCTACCTGTAGATAATCCTAAACTAATGAATCTCTTATCAGGGAGCAACAAGAGGGACCAGTGACCCCTTGACCTGCCTCAACTATCTAGTAAGTGATTGTTTGAGGACACTTGTCTGAGAACCCATTCACGGATATAAGGCTCATCATTCACATGCAACAAAATAGAACTACGCTCAGGAATCATACTGCTCTGATCTGAAGACTAAAGGATGTTAAGAGTCAACACAACCTTACAGTGTTTGTGATTATATGAAATCAGTTATAACATTATTATCACACAAAAAAGAGCAGTGGTGTTTATAATCTGAACATAAAGCCTCTCTCAGCATTTAATTGGATCAGTTATCCGGACCCTGTGAACCCTGCTTTGCTATTCACCCAAGTGAGAGGAACCCTGTGCCAGTCTTTCTGCTACCCTTATGTGCTGTGGGCCATGCCCTAGATTTATGGCACATTTCACACTCCACCACCACACGGAGAGCCAGTGATCTGGACCTAGCGCTGGGGTGTTAATTGGTCAACCTCTGCCAATAAGCAAGACAAATGACTCACGACGATACTGTAGATGACATCTCACATTTTCTAGGGTTGTGTCTGCGTGTTGATCATTCAGCATGTTCCTGCACCTGTCTGTGCTCCACACTGAAATGTACATGTGTGGGATGTCATTGTATTCAGGACCAGGAAGAAGAAAAGACTGCACTGACACGATGAGTGTGACAAGTAAGAGTACAGATACTGTACACCGTGGTGCTGTGTTCTCATCACCAAGTAGTGGACTTACTTTGGTTTGTACAGTTGCAGAAGAGCTTTTTTTGTGACAAACCTTGACTTGTTTACAGTTATTGTCTTCTACCTCTCTCCCTTTCTCTGCCATGTCCATTCTTTTTACTTTCAGCATACACAAGGAGCAGCAACTTCATCTCAATTGAGAAAATAGGACTTTTACTCAGTTGTGATGAACAGTGCAACAGTATGCATATGCACTGTACTGAAAGGATGGTGACCTAGCAGGCCAAAACAATGGGGATTTCTTTTTAAGATATATTTTTAGGCCATAGACCACAACCATTAACTTAGCAAATGTATTTTATTAGCATTACATTACACTTAACAATTTTTTGAACATATAAAACAACTCAAAAGAGTTGTCACTCCCCAGACTGTATAAGGAAACCCAAGTTGTTCTAAGAAATGTACACTTTATATTTTTGTTTGTTTCTACAATGAGATCTGCTTTTATCTGGCTGTTAAAGATGATTTCTTCTATTGTCGAACATGCTCTTTGATAAGGGAATTGTAAGTTTCTGCTTTATTGGTGTCACATATTAGACATTCCTAACCAAAACAAGGGGAAAAAACTCTTTTATTAAGAAAAAAAATAATTTTCCATTTCTTAACAAGAGAAATCAAAGATAAAACTTTATTTTGATCCTAAAATTTGTCATAAATTGCTTTATCACACTTTTGTAGGACATTTTGAGGTATAACAATACATGATGTATATGTCAAGGACTTTGATTGTGAAAGGAACAGGAAAAAGCCGGTTTCATACATGTGCAGAAAAAATTTGGTTTCTGCTAAAGAGGGACTAGAGTTAACTCAATGATGAAGTAACCAAAAATAGCACCAGGCGAATGTTATGACCTAATATTGTTTTGCCTTTCGTTTTTCAGCTAATATCTGTTTACTTATGTTCACTACCTTTTGTGTGTGTGTGTGTGTGTGGATCTGATCACCCCATGCTAATTTTAAAGTTTTTTTTTACAGAAGAAGGTATAAGAATTCATGCACACTGTTTTATAGCGAATTATATTTGTAGGGCTGAACATCCCTTCAGCTTAGTTAATGCCAAATGTTAGCAACAAACATAGAGTAGCACACTGGGCATTAATACACTAACTCAGCTAACCCAAACTCCACACTAACTCTTGCGGCTCTGACATCCCTCCATATTTATTTTGTTAAGGCTAATTATTTTTAATGTGCTGTGTTGTAAACTGTTACTTTAGGAAGACCCTTTTCTAATCACCCATGGGCTTGTTTATATAAACTGGTAAATTGGTTAACGACAGTAAGTCTCCTGCTCCTTACTCATTTTGTTCAGCTCTAGTCAAAGAGTGTTTGTGCAGTTGCAGATGGGCAGTAAATCAAATTCACTGTAGCATTAAAGCTCAGCCAAGACTCTGGCTTTTGGTTCCAATATTGACTACGTATGTGTTTGACCCTGAACGAATAAACCACACTCCACTTCAAAAGAGGTTGCCACTGAAGCTGATTTTACAATCACAAAATGTACATCACTCGATACCCTGGTGAAGCTAAAGTTTAACTCAAACAAGCAACATATGTTTAGGTCTTTTATTTGCATGAACATTATGTGTATGTTATGTGTGTGCACCCTTACTGATGTATAAGTGTGTGCATGTGTGTATATGTTCCAAGTGCAACGAGAGACCGGATAAACTACAAGTGAATCTAAAAATGTATCTTTTGTCTCGTTCTGGCAGTCTTGCTGCTTTTCCATTGACACCAATGTGGCAGTGACAAAAAGAGCCATTGATATAATCTTCGACCATGACAGGCATTAAAGGGCCTAATTCTGCCCGCTTCTGTATTAAGCAACTCTAAAGCTGATTTCAATTGCCAGCTCCTCAGTGGGGGAGCAGCAAGGAGGCAGACAGACAAGGGAGGAAGGAAAGAAGCAAGCAGAATCTAGCTGGCAGGCAGAGTGGAGCACCCACCCTCGGCCCAGAGCCTGTAAACTCAGATTAGGGGGTGGATCAAAGCCTGGATTAAATCTGGGCCACTGGGCAAGGGCGGAGATTATGGCACCGTGGCACCGTGTGGCACTGAGGCTTGCCCTCATCACACAAACATGGATATGTGAATGAATATGCACACATATGAAACTGTCCATGTACAAGCAGAAATCCATGTGTGCACATATAAATACATACATGCATAGTATATAAAGTATATGATATGCTGCTTTGATTTAAAAACTAAAGAGGTGATCTAAGTTTAAACCTTGATCCATCTCTCAAGAATGGCCACAGGCAAAATGAAGACACAACACGAGTGACATTGATGGAAGAGGAAGTGTAAAAGGCAAAGAAGGGCTTAGAAATGAATGTTAAGGGTTGACAAAAGGCAAAAAGCTCCATAACCTACACTCTCCACCCACGACTCTATACAATCCCCAAAACACTCAATTTGCCTCACATGCTCTTTCTTACACAATCTTTTATACACACCACTACAGGCATAGTCACACACCCATCCGGCAGTATCATGCTACTATTGCAAAATAAGAATGCGTAGTAGATCTTTGGAGCAGCCTTGTTTCCTCTGTTTAAGTCCTGAACACTGATTTCATCAAGTGTGTCATTCTATCCTGTATACCCTCACTGCCAGTGGGCTAGCTTCATAAACAATTTATCCACTGTAAACTTCTATCTGTGACACTGAAGGTGTTCATTCTTTTTAGATTTTTTTCTTGTCAACCTTAATCAGCTTTTGGAATTCATTAATTAGATTAAAACACTTTGCGAATGCTCTTGCAGGATTAGTGAGTTGCAACGATACAGCAAAAGTATTATTCGACCACATAAGAACTGTGACTGAATAATCAAATCAATAATTAGCTATAAAACCTTAAAACAGACAGGCACTTGTTCATTTAACTTTCAGCATGGGAAAATGTTTTTTTTTCACTTTTTGTCACTAAGACCTCCCCTTGTTAGAGGTGAACTTCAGAAATTGTTTTGATCGCTGAGTCAGTTTGTAATGTGCCTTTAGGGTGTATCTGAATTCATCCTTCCCCCAAATCTACCCACGTTCCCCTAAGGCAAAGCTCTGAATGTCTTTAAAGGAGTAACGGGGAGACGTGCCAGTGTAATGTGGTGTGCTGACTTTTCGTCAGTCCTTGTAGACTCCCCGTCCTGTCTATTTTCTGTTGCACCTCAAACACACAAAGACACACACACACACACACACACACACACACACACACACACACAGAACTTAAATATTACACACACATGCACAAAGTGATTGACTCTCACACATAAAAGACGACCCTTGCATTGCTGGTTTTACTTGATTAAAGTCAGAGCATTGGGGTCTTGGCTAAGCTTCGTCTGGGACAAAGAGCAATATTTGTGGGGTCCGTTCTCCCTGAAAGACCCTCTTGTCAGGGGAGGCCCAGAGAGAGTGCTGGGGGAGCACAGACCGGCTAAAGGCCAGGTCATTTATCATAGTCCACCAAATGAAAGAACCCAAATGTCTCTTTCTTCCTCCCATCTCTTTCTCTCTTCACGTCTTCCTTTTGGTCTACTCTCTCACTCTCTCTCTCTCTCTCTCTCTCTCTCTCTCTCTCTCTCTCTCTCTCCCTCTCTCTCTTTTCTCTCTCCCTCCC
>VUQH01004895.1:0-10425 GCA_015106775.1 Etroplus canarensis | reverse complement strand
TCTGAGAGGCTGGCTGAGGGCTGAGAAGAGTGTGTGTGTGTGTGTGTGTGTGTGTGTGTGTGTGTGTGTGTGTGTGTGTGTGTGTGTAGGTGTGTGTGTGTGTGTGTGAGTGTTTCTGTGTGTTTGAGTGCATTAAGATATGGTGACTGATGGGAACAGAACTTGCCACCACTCTTCTTGGCCCTGACCAAAAATAATCAATAGCAACTAATCTCTCCCAATAACAAAATACAAAATAGCAAACAATGGCTTTGTTTACCCATCTGTGTGTATTCCCCCTGTGTGTCTTTGTGCTGACTGCTGGCCTGCATACAAACAGGGCAGAGGGCACGCACACACACACATGCACGCACGCACACACACACACACACACACACACACACACACACACACACACACACACACATATAAAGGCTGACAGCTGACACACTGCGCCTAGCCATGCTTTCCTCCTTCCCTGCCTTTCTCTCAGCCTCTCCCTTTGTCATTAAAGAAGGAAACACTTTCTCACTCTGTTTGTTTACTGGTTCCCACCTCTCTTTGGGGAGTTAGTAACAGAAACAGAATTCGTTCTCAGCTGGCCGCCTGCCTTGTCCCTGTGCACACCCCGCTTCTCCTTCACTTCCACTCCTCCTCTCTCTCTCAGCATCTTCTCAGCATGGATGAGTAGATTACATATGCTTCCTTTCTGAATGAGTTCACTCGTAAATAATGGATTGAGTTATTGTGTGTTTGTATGACTTTAGGATTTTTTTTTTATTGAGTGTCACAGTAGTGGTTTAGTTTGTCTCAGAGGGAGAGTTAGGATAGGACTTGATAAGCACTCAGGGAAAGGGCATGAAGCTGCTTTAAGAGTATTTGTATCATGTGTATTTGTATAAGCGCACACAATAAATTCAACTTTTTTCTAACTGCTAGAGCATACTCTATGAACCTTCATCGAAATGCTTGCTTGAGTCATCAAACACTTGCTTCTTTTATA
Organism: Etroplus canarensis; assembly: GCA_015106775.1. Lineage (NCBI taxonomy): Eukaryota > Metazoa > Chordata > Actinopteri > Cichliformes > Cichlidae > Etroplus > Etroplus canarensis. Next base: position 9,443 of record VUQH01004895.1, on the reverse strand, counting down.
AAAAATCAGCAGCATTGGAAGCAGATGCTGCTTTCTATAAATACAAGATGAGAGGGTGGAGGGTGAAGGCCTTGCTGCACTGTCCTTCAAAATACTATCTGGAAACATTTATGATCCTGCATCACAAGATAGAAACAGAACAAGCGAGGGAGAAATGAGAAAGAATAATGAGCAGGAAAATAAAATTAGAGGGAAAGTGTGGCATGTAAGAGAAAATAAAATAAGCTGTGCAAACACAGGAGTATAAAGAGGGGGATTTTTTTCTCTCCAGTGCAGGAATGCTGTAGTGATGCCAGGTTGGCCAAAGGCTAAGTGACAGCGACCCACCCGCTTTGTGGTCTAAGGTCACACACTGCTGTGCATTACAAAGTCTGTGACTGGGCCTGGATGCACTCAGAGAATGGGCTTCAGCCAAGTCTAAAGTCGATGCAATTATGAGGCAATTACTGTAATGATCTCCAATGAAACCTGCTATGGCATTGTTAAGGCAGGAACAAAAGGATGGGCACATCCAATTGTTCAACAGAATGTACTCTTTTCAAATAACACAGGATAAGACGAAAGGCAATGCAGGGGGGAGGGAAGATGAGAGAAAAAGAGGGACAGAAAGATGATGATAGTATTAGTGCTGAGAACAGGACAGAGCTTTGACTTGTTCTTGAATTTCATCGTCAGTGTTTGTGAAAGACTTTGAAACAGTGTTTAGGAAAAAGAACAGAAGGATCTAGAAAACAAGAAGTGTTTGGGGGGGTTACTGGAAGATAAATTGCCTCTAAGATAAATGCATGAAGGCCACAGAGGGCCGACCCCCACTCTATACCGCCCCACTACCATGACATCAGAACAGAAGGGGAAAACATCTCCTCTTTGTGTAAGAGCGTGATTTAATTTGTACCTTCCAACAAGGGGTAAATATGTTTGGACTGTCCCGATGAGCCCGCGGTGGCCCGATCAGGTTCTCACGGGAAACTGCTCTGAGCAGGATATCAAGCCTGCTGCATTACAACTTCACTTTTTAAACTAATCTAATTTCTGGGCTCTTCTTTTCTTTCACTCCCCCCACCCCTCGCTCCATCTGTTCCTATGTTCTTCTCCTCTCGCGAGGCTGTCATTCCCTGCTGTCCATGCTTCGTGTCACTCTGACTCACGCTGTTCCCCAGGGATGATCCCTGCGACCTTCTCCATGTCTTACTGGAATTTGACGTCAAAGGTCTTGTTGCTAAGAATGGAGATTTGTTTAGTAACAAATATGACCCTTTGCCTTTATTCAGTCTGGTGCTCACCCCTTTTCTCACTCTGATTTTACTTCACTCTCAACAAAATGTGAGAATGAAGTACTTGTTCTAACACTCTTTCACTCATGTTTGCTCCCTTTCCTTCTCTTTACATCACTTCCTATCTTTTCTTACCGTGCATCAGTGGATCTTCCTTTCTCTGCCTCTCTGCCCCTTGGTCTCTCCTCTCATCTCTCCCTGGCTATCTCATGTATTATTTCAGTCTACAGGGGCTCAGGGTGGAAATGAAATATGGCGGCCAAGCCTCAACGGGCATGCTCATATTCTGTGTAATTACCTTGGGCTGAGGACCGGGGCTCAGCTCAGTATCTATAAATCTGTGCTTCTCACTGGCCCCAGCCGCCTTTTGAAACCCTACCCAGCCGACGCATCATGGTGAGACTCTGACCCATGACCTTTCACACCGCTAGGGCTGCTGGGAGTGACCTGTGACCCTGCATTGGGCTCTCTCAGAGTCTGCTCAGTCTGACCCCTCCGAGCCTCATGACCTCTCAAGTCACAGCTGTGCCTGATCTGTCCTTAGGGGCCGGAAAAGAACATGTCAGATGGAGGTTTTTTGGTGCTGGTGTGTGCGGATGTGCACATGTGTGTGCTTATATATAAGTGGGAGTGGGTTGTGGTTTTGTGCATGTGACTGTGTTTGTCTGTGTGTCTGTATATCCTCACACATCTTTGCCTTTTGCACCCAGTAAGCCCCTTACAGGGGATATATACATAGAGATAGGTAGGTTACCAAAACAATGCGCCTCTTCCAGCCAGCACTGCGACATGTAGACAGGCTAAGACAATCTATCAATCATACATTCAAAGGTCATAGATCCCTAATGGTGTGTCTGTAGGCAATGCTAACGTAATCCGTTAATAACATCGGCATAGATTTATTACAAGATATTGATCCTAAAGATACATCAGATCCACAATTATAGAAAAGTTCTAAAAGTAGAAGCCTGATGGGACTGGAATTTAACGACACACATGGCTTCAGGTCACTAGTGTTTGCTGTTATTAGCTGTTTTGATTCTGACCTCTAGGATGTATATGGCAGTTTAATACCAAGTATAAGACCATCTCATACCATATTTTACTTCATTCCTTCTTGTTTCAACCATTTTACCTTCCTTCTGTACCTTTTTTTTCATCTCATTATCACAATCATCTGGTATTGATGTCTGGAATGAGACATTCACTCTTTTCTATCATTCTCCACTGCTCTCATCATCCCTTTCTTGACTTTTGCAGTTACAAGTCTTGCACTTCTCTTTCCCACTCCTTTCCACTGTGTCTCCTTTATTTTGTCTCTTACTATGATCAAAATAGCACATGCTGGATCACTTCTTTAGCCCACTGTGCCTGGCCAAAGAAGAGCATTCATCACTAGTTGTACCTTCCCTTCCCTGCATTCACGCTCCCTGTATGCTCTCTACCCCGTTGGCCTTCAGAGCCCCGTGTCCGACCAGAGCGGGTCCTCTATGACCTGCAGCTGTGTTTACTGTCAACACAGACCAGTGTTAGGACAGCTGGGAGAACAAGGAAAGGCCAGACAGTAGTGAACATGAGCAGCAAATGTACAACTAAAAACCCACACACACTTAGCAAAATGTAGTTGTGCACATGAGTAAAAAAATATGCACATACAAACATACAGTTAAAGCATGTATTTTCCACACAGACTGTAAAGGTTGCACAATCAAATGTATGAACAGTCAGCTTTAGAAAATTTTATCAGCACTCAAAGGGATTCAGTAGGCAGCGTTTGTTTGCACATGCAATGACGTGGCATTTCCTGTTTCTGGTTGAAGATATCATTCCTGTGATGACACATTATAGGAAGGTTATGCCCTGCTCCATTACACTTAACAGAAAGAACATGGACACCTGGTTATATTTGCCTGCACATGGCATATTTGCCTGTTGTCTTGTGAGGAAAAGCGCACACCTGAGATCCCTCTTTTCTTTGCCCTCACACATACACACAGAACAATGACAAAATGTTGCATAGTCATGTGCCCTCTTGTGCTTATTATTTTCCCCTCTTCCTGTACACCAGATGATTCAGTGGGACATGCCCTGGTTCACACACTCTGCATCCTGTCCCATACTGACACACCATAATAAACATGCATACACACAGACCTCATAGCAGGGCTTTAATACATTTCCCTGGGATTTAAGCTTTCATGGGAGCCTGCAAACCCCACCATAGTTGTGGTATGACTCTCCCCATGTGTCCTCTCAGGACGGGAACAGAGGAAGCTCCATTAGAGCATCACAGGGGAAATTCCCCTTGCTAGTATCAAATGGCCAGTGGTTTCATCACAAACAACCTTTTGACCAAATGCATGACACCATTAATTATCTAATGGTGACAAAACATTAAAAGATACTGTCTTCAATATGACAAAGTGAAAATTGGCCTCCTAGGAGTAGTAAGATAGTGAATTCTTCCTGATATGGTACCCAATTATTGTTCTCTATATCGTTTATCATATGACTAACACTATAAGAGCAAGTCTCTTCACCCAAAAAGCTATTGACACTTCCTCATGGCTATTGACACTACTTATTAGGTCTCAAGGAAAATGGCTTGAAAGGATTATTGACAGCCTGCTTTTAGTGCCACTGATGTGTTGTCACATATGCTGATGACACCTTCAAATTTGTTTTCCTTGTTCAGCGCAGACATATATAAAAAATGGCAGGAGGCATCCATAGATAGATGAACTTACATGTAAGCTAAACACCCGTAAGTCAGACTTTTGTTTTTTTCCCTTCCCCTTGCTGTGTATCTATACTGTCTCTGTCTGTCTCCCTATGGTATGGTTTCCATGGAAACAGAGCTTGTAGAAAAAAAATAGTGTATCGAGATTGAGTGAGTTATTTTTTTTCCCGATCTCTCTCTCTCTCTCTCTCTCTCCCTCCCTCTTTTCTGCTCTCACTTTTTGTCTCTCGCTCTTTCTCTCTCATTCACTGTAAGTCAAGCAGTGTGTGGAGCGATCAATATCATTAATCAACACAACTCAACAGCACTCAGCTCTGCGGGGAGAGATGAAGAGGCACGGGGGAATGTCAACATGCCGGCCTGGAGTAGTCTTAACCAATGATACATATCACACATCACATGGATGAGAGCAGGGGCAAGAAGGGAGAGACAGAGAGGGACTGGAAAGGCAGACAGAGAGAGACAGATAACTCAGAAATGGAAGCATGCTTTCTAGGTAGAAGGAAGCAAGCAAGTGAGCAAAAGAAAGTGAGAGATTGAGGTGGTGAGATAGAGGAGTTATTACTTGGTTGTCACCTACAGTCTAGAATCCAATACGACATCAGCAGTGAAGTAGTGACGGAGGTGGAACGTTCATTTATCTGACTCACTCTGAGCTATGAGTACAGTCAATAAGTACAGTCACTATTACACCATCTACTGGAGCTGATACCAGGTACTGAAACAAAAACAGACAGGTGACAAATGAAAGGCGAGTGCAGCTTAGAGTATCTTTGCAAGGTGGTGGGCCACCGTGTGAACCCAGAACAACGTCACTGCACCTTGGCACTGAACTGGACCTCTACTGAAAGGACAGAAAACCATTCTTCCAAAATATATGTTATCTCATTTAGTGTTTTGGTAATAGGGTTTGAGACGGTCTGACATGTTTGTCAAAATCTCCTATACGTGGTCAACTGGGTTAAGAGCCCATGACTGTGAAGGTGATAGCTTATGAGCATCATTTTCCTGCTCATCAAACAATTAAGTGACCCCTTGTGCCCTATGGATGCAAGAACTGACCTTCTAGAAAAGACTACTTCTATCAGGATAGAAATGTGTCATCATTGGATAAAGGTGATCACTCAAAACAAGTTTGTGATGATTGTCAGTGACCCTACACTATGAGGGGACAAGTGGACCGAAAACATGGAATTACAGTGAGCCTATCCCCTCACGTCAGGGGTCCAGAGTTCAAGTTTTTTCTTTAATTTTTCATTTATCCACACTCACTAGCCACTTTTACTGTAGCATATTTGCTGCATTGTTACAGTCCATTTTTGACGCCAGCAATCACACACATACGCTCACCGGCCATTTCATTAGGTACACTTGTTCAACTGTTCATTGACATAATCATAATCAGCCAATCACCTGTCAGCAGTTCAATGTATTTAGGGATGTCGACATGTTCAAGATGATCTACTTAAGTTCAAAGAATGGAGAAGAAAGGTGATTTAAGGGACTATGAGTGTGGCATGGTTGTTGGTTCCACACAGGCTGGTCTGAGTATTTCAGAAACTGCTGAGCTACTGGATTTTTCCCACATAGCCATCTCTAAGGTTTACAGAAAATGGCATGAAAAAGAGAAAACATCATGTCAATATGGGCCAAAATCCCTGAGGAATGTTTCCAGGCCCTAGTTGAATCTATGGCATAAAGAATTTAGGCAAGGCTAAAGGCAAAAGGAGGTCCAACCCAGTTCTACCAAAGTTTACCTAATAAAGTGGTTGCTGGGTGTATACCTTCCCATCACTTCCCACTTGAGTAGCACAGAAGTGGATTGTTGGCATTCAGTTTTCCATTGCAGGTCTGATTTGGACATTTAAGATATCCTAATGTGAAAAAAACTCTTAAATATTTAATGTAATTGCAGAGTAATTATAATGGGGTATTTTTATTCAGACACTAGAATTCAGGTCTACACACACTCACTGTTTAAGAATTTTAAGTTGTGAGGTGGTGATGGGAAAGTGATATGATTAGTAGGCAGTGCAAATAATTGGAGGAAATAACATTAGTTCCACTTCTACACATTTTCACCAAAAAAGACATGTGCCGGCACCAAAAAGCTGGCACTGACACAGCACAAAAACTTACTCGTTCCAAAGTTTTAACCACAGACATTAGTGGCCTTGGTAGGAGCTACTACAAGAAATTCACATAGAATGTGAAGATGCAACCCACAGACTGTCTGCCTTGATCTGCACACAAAATATTTTCCTATCTTTCACAATGCTAGTTAATGTTTAGTCCTCAAACACATCAAAATTTAGGCATCAAAATGTGGCTAAGACACTAAGACACCAGCACTTCTGGCACAGCCTTTTATTGAGCTGTTCCCATTAAGAACACAGTAGGAAGAGAGAAGGTTATGTGAGTTACAGAGGTCGTGATCAAACAGGATACTGCAGCTGCTGTAAAATACGGGCAGATTGCTGCATCAGAAACAAAATTTCCATAGTCAATATAAAGGTGTTAAATGTGGGTTTTTTGTTCATGTTTCCTTCATGCTCTCTTCACAGTTGTTTTATTTGTTGAATAACTTATCGTGTACTGTATCTCTACCTCACTTGCATCTCATCCCTCTCAGTGTCCATGAGAGATAAATACTGTGTAGCTGACAGTGGTAGCGGTCCTGTACTGTGGGCTCGGGGTGGGAGGTGAGTGGGAGGCTTGGTGTAGCCTGTTGCCAAAAACATAATCAGCCATGCTGTTGGCAACAGGACTTGCCAACTCAACTTAGAACTGCCCTGGAGTTCTGCTAAACAACTCCGGCAACTTTAAGGTAAAAGTTGATGTTGATTTTTTTTCTGCAGTCATAAAGTAAAATGGCTCAAAGCCAGAAAAAAATTTCCCCCCTTTCTGTCTGGCCATTTGGTGACCTATGTTCATGTTAGTGTATGGAACATGTTATACATGATTCATGTTAAAATTAAGATTAAACATAAAATTGTGTTAATTTCTTCTAAACAATACAACACTGAGATGCTACAAAAACTTGTTGAACAATTAGTTTCAAATAATTCTGTAATGTCAGCACTGCTGTGTGAATCACTGGCTCTTTAGCCTTAAGCCAAGTGTTCAGATCTGTAGGATTGAGCTGTGCATAGTACACATGCTCTAAGGGAGCACAGCACACCCAAGCAGATTTAGAGACTTGTTTGTTTATTTCCTATAAGTGTGCAAGACAGAATGCTTTCCTGCATTAATATTCAACATCAACTCATACACAACAAGGAAAGGAAAAGATCTAGAGCTGGAAAGAGAGAAAGGTGGAGGTATGGAGGCAGATCTTCTTGCACTGCTGTGAGGAGGCAGATTATTTAAAGACTGATTGAGACGCCAACGTCAGATGGATTGGGAACGTGAAGGCAATCAGTGAACAGATAAGGAGCTGTTACCTGAAGACGCAGCACTGTGCTGGCTGCTCGGGTAGTCCTCCCTGCACTGTCTGATAACAGCCTACTTTTAATGACCAGTGAAAGCTGGCAGGAGACGGACACTAAACAGATCAACCTCTCCTCCCCTCCGGCTGCGCCTGGCTCTACTCACTAGATATACCAATCCCCTCCTCTCATTCCATCCCACCATTCCCCTCGTAGTATCTCTCCATCCTGCCATTCCAACATCCACCTATCCCTCGAGCAGTGCTATAAGCAATGCTGCCAACATACACTGCAGCCAAGAGCCATAATGCATGTAAATACAAGTGCATACTGATGTGCAGATATCCACATGCAGGATGAATTAAATCACAGTGCTCACATAGTTTTTCTGGCTTCTTTTTCTTCATGTAACCATTACACTTACAAAATTCATAAAACAAGACAACCATAAATGCACTTTACACACACAATAATTTACACAAAAGCATTCTCCTAAACCTCTTCACTTTAAAGGTAGGCACTTCTTCTGCTTGCTCCGTCTTGGTGGATTACAATTAGCCAGGGATTCTCCTGCAGGGCATAAATGTGTTGCTTTCAGATACAGGGATCCATTTGACTCTAATATAATTATTGTATGAGGCCGGGTGCCCTCGTCAGCTGAAGATTAAGGGCGCTCTCGCCCACTGCTTGCTTTCACCTTTGGCTCCTCAGCTAAAACCATGCAAAGATTCTTACTCATTCTGCATCTTCTTCCCCCTCTCTCTCTTCATTACTCTCTGTGTCTGTCTGTCTCTCTATTCCTCTCTCTCTGCATCTCTTTCCAAGCTCTCTCCCAATAACATAACACTGCCCCACACCTCTGCCTTTGTCTATTTGCTCTCAGCCTCCAGGCCAAGTAAGCTGATAGGCTGTCAGGGGTCAGCTGGCTGTGAATGATTGGCTTAATGGGCAAGGCCAGAGCCTCTGCCTGGGAGCCAATGAGGAACAGCCGCCTGGCCTGTACCCCCTTGTTGACCTCCGCTAGCCCACAGCAACAATGACACACCTCTGCAAACACAGCCTGCGGTGGGAGCACGGGTAGCTGCCAAAAAGGGTCCCCCACACACACAGTCACATGCAGAATCACACACACTCCTCACACACAGATACACACGCTATGAGATTATAGATTTGGCTGCCAAGTGAGGATCCCTCGTATCTCTGCCACCTTTCCAGTTTCCATTTCTCTGTGTCCTTATCCCTCTCTTTCTTTCATTCCCTCTGTCGTATTCTTTGCCCATCGCCCCCACATCCTAACTCTGTCTTTGTGAAACACAGTTCTGACATCAAAGTGGCAGAAATATTAATCCTACCAGAAGTATCCACTCCCAGTATAGGGATCAAGAACCAGGTCGAGGATAGGTGGAGGGGGGCATGACAGGAGAGAGAAGTGGGGGGACTAGTAGACAGAAAGACAGAAGAAGTAAAATGGATGGGGGATGTGAAGAGGCATATTTTTAAGCTTGAGTGGGAAGCCCCTACACAACAATTATGGTTTGCTAATCTGAAAGTACAAAACAGGTCTCACACACTATGGCTTTCTGCCTTTCAGTTAGCATAATCATATAACATAATACCATATAAATGTGATGAACACATGATTTCTAAAATAATGGACCTTTCCAAACAGACAAGTAAAGATGATAATGAAAAATTCAATGAGTTTTGCCAGAAATAGGATCAGTTTCCCTGTTGTGTGAGGTAGTGAGACACCATGACAGTGATGGCGACACCTGTGACTACACAATCACACAAACATTTGTCCAGTGAATAGTACTTCTTAAATGGCATTATAGACATCACTAAGGTTTCAGTATGTAGAGAGAAACCGTAAATGTATACAAGGACAGGAACTCTTGAAATGGCCCAACAGCTCCAGTCAAAGAAACTTTTTCATATGATTAAAAAAGGCTACTATGTTAAAAAAAAAAAAAAAAACTAAAAAAAAAACAAAAAAAAAAA
>VUQH01004893.1:287-10728 GCA_015106775.1 Etroplus canarensis | reverse complement strand
AAAGATGAAGAGGAAGACCAAAGAAGAGATGGGCAGATGACATCACAGCCAAGGAAGGAAAGACTTGGACAAGAAAGGCAAACGACAGGCTCAGCTGGAAATCTGAAGTCGAGGGCTACATCCTGCAAAGGATGGAGACAGCCTAACTGAACTGAACTCAACAGAACATCATGGAATATAGAAGATAAGAAATTGTGACTTGTTGCAATGGTGGCATTCTATTACAGCACCACACTTATATTTAGTAAGCTCTTCAGTAATGACCTATTGATTCACAAATGTTTCTAAAGAGAGACTGCATGTCTAGGTGCTTGATTTTTTACACCTATGGCAATGGGAAACTATTGTCTCTATAGTGTAAAAACATGTCAGACTATGCCAGAAATATTCAAACCTTATCTTTGAGGTAGTCCACACAATAAACAGGTCTCTGGTACCACATTTAGTTGTTTGTTTGTTTATTATGACACATTGATCAAACTGAGAAAAACTATAGCACGACTGATAATTAACTACCGTTGAAAGCTACAGTACCTGCAGTTAGAGCTTTGTTTCAAGACAAAGCACCTGAAACAGTCCATTCTTCAATCATGGACTCGAAGGAAACACTATATTAAGCTAACTCTGGCTCATGTCACTGATTGTTTTTTAAAAAAACAAAAAGTAGGTTTTGTAGATTACATGTGAGAACATGTGTCCACTTAAAGCTTCTACTCTGCACTAAGTAGTAGGACTATAACAAAGTAAAAATACGTTTAAAGCAAAAAGGTAAATGTTGTTACATAATACGGTTTTACCTTCATATGTTGGGGATAAATAATTAAACAAACATGGATAACAGTGATACAGTGCCCTTTTACTAATATGCTGTCCAACATGATTTTTTATTCATTCTGGAAAAACTGAATTTTCAGTTAAAACAAACATCTACATTCTATCTACTGACTAGTAGAACCTACAAGATGCTAGATTGAGATATTAGGTTAGTGCCCCCTACCATGAGGGTATCATGGTCCTTGGGTTTTGTGTTCTAATTTTTGTACTCTGCATGATTTCAGTATGTATTTGTAGTATTTACTGTGATTCTCCAGTTAGGATTCTGAGTCTCTGTTATGGTTACACCTTGCATTCTCATATCTGCTTTAGTATAATGCATTTGAGTTCTTGTTCACCATTTGCTGAGTTTATTTGGGCTCTTTTCTTCCTCACGTTTCCCTGCACTGAGTCTGTGCATAGTTTGAGTCTTTTATTTATTTTTTCCATTGCTGACAGTTCAAAAAGTGGTCTGTGAACTTTCCTCTCTGGCTACCAGAGAGGTGGCCCCTGCACCTTCATCGCCAACCCCCACACCTGCCACCTGGGAGGTGGTCTCTGCACCTTCATCACTGGCTCGCACGCCAGCTGCCCAAGATGTGGTCCCTGTGTTTTTGTCGCCAGCCCCCCACACCAGCTACCTGAGAGGTGGACTCTGGTCTATCATTGCCAGCCACCCAGGAGGTGGTCTATGATCCTTTGTTGCCAGCTCCCACATCAGTCAGCTGAAAGTTGGTTGCTGTGCCTTCCTCGCTGGCCCTCACATCGACCTCCAGAATGGCCCCACCACAGCCGCCATAACCTTTTCGGCTGCTGCCCCTTTTTGAACTTCAGGCTCTGATTGTTTACTTTTTTTAGGTTCTGCTCCCTCCTTCCTGGCCCCATTCACCCTCCTGAGACAAGAGAGGACTTGTTTTTGTGTTTGGGACAACTAGGAGCTGTGCCTTGAGGGGGTTAATGTCATGGTACTTAGGTTTTGTGTTCCAGTTTTTGTACTTTCAGCATAATTTCAGTATCTATCTTTAGTATTTATTGTAATTCTTCTGTTAGGATTATGAACCTCTACTCTTTTACTTGTAGTCTTCTGGTATTCGGTTCTGAGCTTTTGCTCTTATTGCATTTTAATTCTGGGTTTTCTATGTTTTATTAGTTCCTTCCAGGTCTCCTCTACCTCAGTTCTAGTCACTGTCTGTGTTTAGTTAGTCATTAGTTTTCTCTGTGTCTCCTCAGTCAGATCCTCTTGTGTTCATGTTTATCTGTCAAGTTCAGTCTCTTGTCTATAGTCTGTAATGTTTCTCACTTTCTGTTTGACTCTGATACCAGTTGTGTCCCATTGTGTTCAGTTTTGTTTCTTTTCTTGATTGTTGCCACCTGTGCTCCTCTCCTTCCTGTTGCTCGTTTGTCATTAGTTTGTGTGTGTATATAGTCCTGCCCTGTCTTAGTTTCTTGTTATATTGTTAATCTGATGTTGGCTTCCCTGCTTCAGTGTGTGCTCCTGCTCCCCGCATTTCAGGCCTGGTTTTGCATTTCATGGACATTGTCATTGTTTATTTTCATGGACTTATACAGCTGAATAATGTTTTATTTGTGTTAGGAATGGTGGAAATGGAACTTTGGAGACATTGAAACATTTGGAACAATTAATTCAGAAAAAGTATCGATCTTTTGGAACGCTCAAAACATCTCACCACAGCAACATCTGATGGCCAAATAAATGTATAGTTTGAATTTTTACACTCAATAAACAGTGGAACATTTTCTTGTAACTTGTGCCCTTTTGTCTCTTGTGACTTTTTGTGTCTGTTTATAGTATTATTTGTATGAAAGGATATTTTATTTTGATCAGTATCTGTAGGGCTACTTCTTGTCAGGTCTCTAGCATGTGTGTGTGTGTGTGTGGCGGACCCAGAAACAGGACTGCGGTAGGCTGATTCAAACACAAAGCAAGCTTTTTTAAAGCTGATATCCACACAAAAACAGGCAGGGGGCAAACTAAACTAAACTGGGAGATGACTAAGACTAGGGACTGACAGGAATGCTGAGGCCTGGAAGCCTGGGCAGAAAACACCAGAACAGGCTGACAAGACGAAGACACGACGAAGACCGCGAACCAAGGAAGACTGACGACCAGACAAGGAGCTGAGGGAGACAGGGGAATAAATACACAGACAAGATAACCAGTGGGAGACCAGAGGGAGAGGAGCACGGGTGACAACAATCAGGGGCAGGAAACAGGAAAGAGCAGGATCCTGACACTTCTGTACATTTATAACTGAAATCTTTATTCAGAACATAAATAACATAAAATAACACAAAAAGTAAAACATGAAATTTACATAAAGCCATCGTAATAATATGTTAAACTTCTTCTTCTTTCGGCTGCTCCCATTAGGGGTCGCCACAGCGGAGCATCTGCCTCCATCTCGCCCTATCCCTTGCATCCTCTTCCCTCACACCAACCATGTCCTCCTCCACTACATCCATGAATCTTCTCTGTGGTCTTCCTCTTCTCCTCCTGCCTGGCAGCTCCATCCTCAACATCCTTTGTCCAGTATATCCACTGTCCCTTCTCTGAACATCTCCAAACCATCTCAGCCTTGCCTCTCTGACTTTGTCTCCAAACTTCTCAACCTCAGCTGTCCCTCTGATGTATTCATTTCAAATCCTGTCCATCCTGCTCACTCCCAGGGAAAATATGTTAACCGATGTCTGTCAAAGTATCTTACTTTGAATTCACACAAGAGGACTTTCATCAAAATTTGTTCGAAAAGGAGCCGGAAGAAGCAAACACTTATTAATCCTGCCTCTGTTTAATCCATCGTGTAACTGGCGGTACTGCCTAATGTAAACATATACATCATTCATAAATGACATACGATCCAATACGCAAACCCACACAGTGAAAAGATGTGAAACTAGAGTTTCAACACTTTACCTCATCCATATACTGCTTTAATATTTTTTGTAATTTTTTTTTAACTGATTAATATTTGTACATCTTTTCAAATCCTCTGCCATGCACATGCTCCACATTGTTGTATTATGATTGTAAAATGCCAGATGTTGCAGGCAGAACACACATTTAACTTTCTTCTCTTAGAGAAGCTCAAAGTGGTCCCAGACAGCTGACCTGGGACAATTTCAAAATCCAAAATCACACCTGGTACAAGACACTCAGGTAAATGAGGCAAAATTTTGCAAATAAACTAAAGTTTAGAAAAGCTTTTAAATGTTTTACACACGTCGAGTGGTGAATCAGCCGCCAATCAGGCAAAGACATGAGAAATAATCATTTCTATACAGTGCTTAACAAATGTATTAGACCACCTGTCATAAAAACAAAAAAGACCATCCAGTATCATGAAGTGCTTCTACGCAGACTCTTTCCATTTCAGTGAGTTCTCTACGTTTTACCTTTTTGAACAGGAATGAGGAAACCGAACTTAACTTTTTACCTTTTCACCTTTTCAAACAAAACAACAAATCACCACATATTCAGATGTGCTTCACTGAATTTCATTTCTGAAGTGGGGCAAAACACCAAGACGTTTAAGAACAACTGGTGATATAATGAAACTTGATATGGAACAGTCACGCAACATCCTCCTCTTGATACAGATCTTGGAACAATGTTTCTGATCAAAAGTTCCACATGGATTTCAGTACATACTGAAACGTTGTTTTGATTTTGCCATCACTACTTTGTGTTCCTCTTATTGCACCTTTTGAATTCCCGTGTTTGGGTCCATAAGTTTACTACACACAAGAATTATGACAGAGGGCACATGTAACTGCATCATAATGTATCATAATGTGTGTGAACACCAGAAAACTCTGAGCAAGTGAGTCAAAACTGCATCAATTTAATTTATCCAGTTTTTTCTGCCAGTCTTAAAAATATCCTTGATTCTAAATTCAGGCTTTCCAAAACTTAATTTTTACAAAACGCTGTCTTTTCAAAAAAGGCATCCAGTAGACATGCTTATCAGATGCCTGAACCACCTCAACTAGCTCCTTTCAATGTTGAGGATCAGTGTTGTTTACCCCAAGCCCCTCCCAAAAGACCAAGCACCTCATCCTTTCTCTAAGGCAGAGCCCAATGGGCTCCCTTAGTGGGGATCTCTAGACACCATTTGAAGGAGGCTCATGTCCATCACTTGTATCTCATTCTTTCAGTCACTTCCCAAAGCTTGTGACCATAGATGAGAGAAGGAACACAGATAGACCGGTAAATCAACATTTTCACTTTGACATTCAGCTCACTCATCACCACAACAGACAAGTACAGTGTCCACATCACTGCAAACCCTGCACCAAGTTTCACACTCCCTTCTTCCCTCACTTGTGGACAAGACCCCAAGATACCTAAACTCCTCCACCTGGGACAGGAACTCATTTCCAAACTGGAGTGGGCACTCACCCCTTTTAAAGCTGAGAACTTGGCCCTGAGATTGGAGATACTAATTCTCATTCCTGCCCCTTCACACTCAGCTGCAAAATGCCTCACTGCTAGCTGGAGGTCATCATTTCATGAAGCTAATAAGACCACATCATCTGGAAAAAGGAGAGATGAGTTCCTGAGACAACATAAACTGACAATGAACTAAACTGATTCTGTTCATAAAAGTTATGGACAGAATCAGTGACAAAGGGCAGCCCTGGTGGAGTACAAATGCGTTATTGCCAGCAATGTGAACCAAGCTCTCACTATGGTTGTACACTTACCAGCATGCCCATATCAACAGACCAGACATTCCATACTCCCGAAGCACCCACACAGCACACCTTGGAGAACATGAGCAAATGCTTTTTCCAAATCCACAAAGCACGTGTCGACTGGTTTGGCAAACATGAGTATTTTCTAGAGGAAAAAGAGCTGGTCCAGTGTTCCACAACCAGAACAAAAACTGTATTATTCCTCCTGAACCCAAGGTTCAGCTTACAGACAGACCCTCCTCTTCAGCACTCTGGCCTAGACCTCACCAGGGAAGCTGAGGAATATGATTCCCCTGAAGTTGAAACTCACCCCCTGGTCTCACGTCTTGAAAAGAGGAACGATCACCCCAGTCTACCAATCCAAGGGCACTGTCCCACAAGATGTTGAAGAGGCATGTCAACCAGAATATCCCCACAGCATCTAGAGCCTGAAGGAACTCAGGGCAAATCTCTTCCACCCAAGGGGACTGGCCACCAGAGTTAATTTGTAACTACAGTAAAACTGCTTAACTCCTGCAAGTAGTAGCCTTAAAAAGTTACTTGATTCTAATTTCAAACTTTTTAAGACTTTTTAAAGAAATCTTGTCTCTTCATTCAAAAAAGGAAAAAAGAAAAAAATTTCAAACTGCATAACACTTAGAATTATGTAGTATCCATTATCTGACAGTCAAACATCATCCTGTACTATGACATCAAGGCATCACATGTCCATCTTTCTAGTTGTCCATCAGTATTTCTATTAAAAGGAGGTCACATTGCGACCTCCACTAATTGCAGCTTAAGCCTTCATTGACAAAAGAAAAAAAGTCAGCAAAGAAATCAATCAAATTCAGTTTGTCATTCTTGGTGTATGTTTAAAGATAAATCAACATTGAAATACAGCCCTTAACAAAGCTCAACAGAGTGTATGAGTTTCACTGACTATGGGCAGCGCCATTAATATTTAGTTCTCCACTACCTCACCTCTTCTACAGATAAAAGCAAGTGGAGGCCAGAGTACAAGGAGACGCCACCTCTCCCAGTGATGCTAATTATCCCTGTTTGCTATCTGGGTAGCTTCCAGGCATTCTGATTGGATTTACTTCACAAAATAAATAAATGATCATCATAAAAGTGTAATGCCAACTCTCTGACCTTACTGAGGCCATGTTAGCAAAGGTATAGTGAAGCAAACATTGTTAGAATCTTTTGTTCCTATGTTAGATACATTCTCACTCTTAAACCATTCTTGATACCTGCCAGGGAAAAACCTTGTGTGTTCCTCACTGATATTCTGCCTGCTGCTTCTTGTTATTGCTTCTGCTAAGTACAGCAGCGCTGTGTGTAGAATGAGGGTCTATCTGGTTGTATTTAAACTTTCAATAGATTTGATTTTGTTAGTTCGAAGCAGCAGGAGAAAACTGACAAGTTTTTTATTGTTTATATTCCAAACATGCAAGTATATAGCTGCCGATTTAAACACTTTTTTCCTTCTTTGTAGTTCACCTAAATCTTACAGGGTGATTATATACATGCTAAAACTTTTAACTTTAACAGTAGGCTAATACAAAAGCCACACTTGTTGACAAACTAAAACATTATTGCTTACCTGTCTGTATATATAAAAATTTAATCTGTGGAAGCTCTAGTGCAGAGCTTGATCACTTTTTAACTGCTGCTAAAAATAACCTTAATGAGACAATGAAAAGCTCAGTAACACTTAGGGCAAGGGTCTAAACATTTTTTTTTGTTTTTTTTAATCATTATTTTGCCATTATTTTTTATTTATCATTGTTGCGAGCTTTCACATTCAGCACTTGTAAATATGTGCAGCCTACACACCGAATAAAATAAATATATAGAATAAACGAATTAATAATTTGTCATCTATAGTGTACAGCTATTGCCTGGTGCCTTATTAGCTTCTGTGGCAAGCATGGGTACAGGCACGTGGATGACTAGCCTTGAGTCTAGCATAGCTATGGATTTCAAATTCAAAAAATAAAGTTAATGGAGGAAAACTTGACAGTTTAACTTTGTGTGGAGAGATGTTCTTGCTGCTGGCTTACTGGTATGCTTGATCTGCAGCGAGAAATCAGCTCACAGCATTTCTAGAACGAGCAGGTCCCAGGATTGATTGCTGTATGTAGCCAAAGGAAAAAAAATAGGATTGCCTCATCCTGAACTAGAACTTTGTGAAAAATCAATTAAATCTGGCTGCTTTTTTGCATTTAGTATTTTTAAAGCTGTTTAATTTATTATCAAAGAAGGCTACTTTTAATTTGAACCATTTACATAAACACAAGTAGGAATCAGAGGTACACTCACAGGTAGGAACCTGCAGAGCTTTAGGGCCTCTGTTTCAAAGTAGGTCAATACATGATTATATATGTATATTGTCCTCCACGATACATTGTTATGTTTTGTTGGTGACAAAAAATAGTAATGTAAGTAAGTAAAATAGTAATGTCCTTAGCCTAGGGGAACTAAAGAGTGAGATAAGAGTGGTAGCTGTCACATGTCAGTGTCTTCTTCTTCTTCTTTTGGCTGCTCCCATTAGGGGTCGCCAAAGCAGATCATCTGCCTCCACCTCACCCTATCCTTTGCATCTTTTTCCCTCACATCAACCCTCTGCATGTCCTCCTTCACCCTCCTACATCCAACATTCTACACCACTTGGCTGTACCTCAAAATTCTGTCCATAAAGATTATGACCAGAATCAGAGACCGTTAGCCCCGATGGAGTCCAATTCCCACTGGGAACAAGTCTGACTTATTCAACTTATGTTCTGAGTTTAAAACAATATTTTTCCTCAAACTGTGATCTCCATAAAAACAGCTGTATGTTTAATATAATAATCATGATGGTAAGCTTCTTCTAACTTTAACAAAATGTTTTCTTGTTTTGTACTTAAACTGAAATAACCTTTTAACTTACTAAACTCTGTTTGTTTGTGCTTTGGTGCTCAATGCCTACAGGAGGGTGTGTGTGTGTGTGTGTGTGTGTGTGTGTATGTGTGTTGAGATAGCATGTATAAGCGGGGGGATATGGAAGGGAGGAATGCTCACATGCAAGAACATGCTGCTGGCAAGCAAACACACACAGATTCTCAGTGCAAACATACAGGGCGCGCACACACATCGTCTCACACACACACACACACACACACACACACACACACACACCCACACACACACACACACACAGCCTCAGGTGTTTTCTGACCAGGCTGCTATGCATCCATCCATCCATCCGTCTCTCCATCCTCCCCCCTCTGCTTGCCTCCCACTTTGAATACATT
This sequence comes from Etroplus canarensis, assembly GCA_015106775.1. Taxonomy (NCBI): domain Eukaryota; kingdom Metazoa; phylum Chordata; class Actinopteri; order Cichliformes; family Cichlidae; genus Etroplus; species Etroplus canarensis. The sequence goes on along the minus strand of VUQH01004893.1, from coordinate 1,918 downwards.
TCATCTCATAATGAAACTTCAACTCCCTGTGGCTGAAAGAGAGTATACGAGTGAGAGAACGAGGTGAAGTGACAGGAGAAGAATCGGGAAAAGGAAGGAAGGAGTGAGGGAGGAAGTGGAGGAAGAGTAAAACGCATCCTAATGGCATTTCTCCTCCCTCACTGGGGAAGAAAATGAAGTTTTCCCTGAAGTTGGCTTCATGGAAGAGGCGATGATGGATGGCTGAATATGAGAAAATGCCGTTCCTCATCTCACCACTCCAATTAAAATGTGACAGGAAGTGCTTTTCCCTGTTGCTGATCAACCACATTGTTTACTCCCTCACGTTCTGTATGAGAGCTAGGTGTATGGAGTTGTAATGTAGGAGAATAATGAGAGCTGTCTGTGTAAATGAGGAGAGAGCAGCATCTGCATGAGGATAAAGGCAGAAATAAACAGGAGATAGATGCAGACGGGTCCTTTGGTGTTGAATACCTCTTTAAAGAAAGTAAAAATAACGAAGATGTCTTTTAATACTCTTCCACTGTTGAGAGCGGAGATGGACGGTGCTTTAACATTTCAAAGCCTTCGAGCATTTTCTTTCCTTTCCCCACGGCTTCCCACAGCCTTGATGTTTATCTCCTCCTCATTGTCATGTCTGAATGTAATGGAGGGAAAATGGATAAAACAGCAGAAACAGCAGTGGGGAGACTGAAAGTAACCCTTCCTCTGGTTCTTGCTGTTGTTTTGCTTGTAGGCGTGTACAAAAAGTCAGGGATTACAGAAAGGGATGCAGACGGTCTGTTGGCTCGAGGGAAAATAAAGCATAATTGTAAAAGCCAAATTCATCAAATTAATATAGTTGGAAATGCTGTCATCTTGATTTGACAGGCAGATAATGACTTACAGGGGTGCTCAAGTATTTTAGGAATCCTGACTGCAAGGCAGATCACCCAACATTAGTGTTGGACCTCTCTAATGGTCTTGTGGCTGAAAGGGAGTGAATCCCTGCAGCCTTGTTCCAAAATCTGCTAGAAAGTTTGAAACTTGAGAAGTACAGCCTGTTATAGACGGTAAGGCCCGACATGTTCAACTATCACATGCAGGGTGATTCAATGCTTTCTCCATGTACTGAAAAGTCTCTTTTTGCTTCCTTGCAGAGTCCAAAGATGTATTTGTTATTTATTTTGCTATTCTAGATTCGCAGTTGGTGTGAATGTGAACATGATAGACTGGCAGTCTATCTAGGGTGTCTAGGGTCTGTCTAGGGTAGGATCCATCTCCCAATGACCATGAACTTAGAGACCAGATTCGAATCATTTTACTATTTCGTCTAAGTGATGTCAGGCAGGATTCTCCATAGACTATAATGTTTGCAGTCAACATTGTGATCTACAATGAGAGTGGATGGAAGAGAGTCTGGAGAGGTGGAGGTATGCACTGGAGAGAAGAGGAATGAAAGTCAGAAGAAGCAAGAAAAGAGTACATGTGTGTGAATGAGAGGGAGGCAGGTGGAACGGTGAAGATGCAAGGAGTAGAGGTGGCAAAGGTGGATGAGTTTAAAGGCCTGGGATCAACCATCCAAAGCAACAGACAGAACAGAGGTGAAGAAGAGAGTGCAGGCAGGGTGGAGACGAGTGTCAGGGGTGCTT